>JZKD02S1885992.1:520642-532024 GCA_000966675.3 Picea glauca | reverse complement strand
TTCCAGGATAAATGTTGTGTCTCTTGTGAATGTGTATTTCTTAGTGATCTTGTTCTTATGTTGCTCTTATCTATTGAAATGCAAAGAACTATAATAATGGCATAAACATTAACATATTATTCCATAGAAGAAAAATCTCCTCTATAAATGGTTCCAAATAAACCATCATGCCTCTAACATGATGCTTTCCAGGTACAATAAGAGACAATATCAAATGCTCTTCCTACACAATAATCGTTATAACTTCTTAGAACAATGGGTGGAATTGTATAATTTGTATATTGGAAAGAGAATGGATTCATTCCCTCCATTAGCGAGCCAAGTATACTTGGTGGGTCATGTATAAAATTTTAAGGGCATGCGCTTTATATTTGATTCATTTCTTTACAATCTATAGGAATGTGCTACAAGTCTTGGCCAATCGTTTTTTTTCCTGCTTTTATTTCGATCAGAAATATTCTTGCAACAATATAGTTTTCTCAATTATCTGAGTGACTTGTAGTTTATCAAATCTACAGATCTCAAAGTTGCAAGTTCAAATCCTATAACGTTTTCTTTATCAGAATTCCTCTGTCAACAACTTGTTGAGATTTCTGGTAGCACGTACATTCACACACGGATATAAGAACAACGAACTATGAAACAACATCACACAATTGAATCTAGTAAATGTAGAAATCAAATGCACCTAAGAAGATAAAATATTTGGATAGTGTATACCAGAGAGAGGGGGTCTTGCCTCCTTTGGAATACACCCCCATGTAAGGATACATAAATCTATTCACAAACTACAGTAATAAATTCTTTATTTCATCATTCAAAAATTACAGAGCATAGATTTCATGCTTATCATAAATCACACCAACACTCTACATAGCTATATTTTTCTTTCTTTTCCTCTCCTATGTGTTACTAATGAACTCCCCCTTACAAGACGAATATCCCCCTTCATTTGTACATATAACTTATTTTGCATAAGAGGAAATACGATATAACAAGATGAGACCAATCCCTTATCACGTGGATCTACAACCATCACATCTTGGATTTATAGTTTAATTGAGACAATGGGGGTTGGTGCTTCATCAAATGACTTTGGAATCAACCTAATCAACATGAAACCCTATTTATTCCCACATGGACAAAACCCATGCTACATGAAACCTTATTTATTCATGTTACAGATAATGCCTAATCCCACTACTAGAGTTTAGGGATTGGATTTGGTTAGCTGGAGGAAGTTGAGATATTCTCTCAACCTCTCCCTCCAAGAGAGGAATAAGTTGGATCTCATTCCAAATATATATATCTGATATATTTCTGTTTAATGTGTGCAATACAAATTATTATTGTATCTATCTCATCTCTCATGAATTCTAAATTGGTATCAGAGCCGGCTGGAGGATCTGCACAAAGGAGCCATTTTATGGTGGGAAGCAAACATGTTCAAGGCATTGCATGGAGGAGATTCTGTCGCTGGTGAAGACAACTGACGCAGCGTGTAAGAGGAGCTACATCAGAGTGCAAATTCACATTGCCTAGCCGCCGCTATTATTTCCTGACCGATCTGTTACAGTAAAAAGAGCCAGCGCAAGAAGTAGCTTGCTAGGAGTTAGTTGAAAGATGATCTGCTGAGGTTGGATTCGCTGTGCATAAGAGACTGCTGCCTAAATTCTTTACGGGCGGTGTATATACCAGGAGCTTCAATGTATCGCAGCAGAGGCGTGGTGGCTCTGATGAGGAAGGCGTCCTTTCTCTGACAAGGGAGACAATCTCTGCATTTTGAAAAAGGCATGAAAGTTGTCACTTATTCGTGGAAGAAGCCATCATTAACTGAAGTCCATCGAATGATTGAAGAGTGTCAATTACTTTCTATGTGAAAGTGCCATTGTTTAAAGATTTAGTTTGTTGGAAGGTCGTTGCCTTGGCTATAAGAAATCAATGCAGGCTTCCACGTTGAACATAGTTGAGATCACGATAATCTCTTCATTGAATATGCGGTTGAATATGCTGCGCACGTGATGAGGGGTCAATACAAATGTTAAGTGGAAATTGCTACTTATGCAAACCACCATAGATGGTTTATCTTTCTTTTTCTATATATATATATATGTGTGTGTGTGTGTGTGTGTGTGTGTGTGGTGTGTTTAAATTTTTTATATTTTTACGTGTTTATGTAAAAGAAAGTAGGAACTCTTGTATCTTGATATAAGCTGGCAGCCCCGGTTTCAAGAACAACTGTTCTTATTGGAAGTCACCTTGTACAATTGAATGTTGAGGACATTCTGTATCCAAACTGCTCTTCTAGATACGAAAGGATAGTCGAAAGCAAAAATCCGACAGATGGAGGCATGTTCATAGAATGCATCAATAATTGACATCTTTTATCACGGAAGCCCCGATGAGCCGAGTTGTCAAATTGTCCATTGTACAAGTTCATGAATGATGGTCTGAAGCGTTTATGCTTTAAATGAGTTGAATGGTAAGATCGAAGAAGAGGAAGAGAAAGAGCGCAGTCTGGAGGCATCAGAGTGGGTGTAGGAGCTGATGAAGGCCAGACAGACGGAAGTTAAAGTGATGTAATTTTTTGTAATTGTGATTAAGTATTATATGTAATGTAATGTAGACATTAACGGGGGATGTTAGAGATAATGCCTAATCCCACTACTAGAGTTTAGGGATTGGATTTGGTTAGTTGGAGGAAGTTGAAATATTCTCTCAACCTCTCTCTCCAAGAGAGGAATAAGTTGGATCTCATTCCAACTATATATATTTGATATATTTCTGTTTAATGTGTGCAATACAAATTATTATTGTATCTATCTCAGATCTCATGAATTCTAAATAATCCCACATAGACGAAACCCATGCTACCATATTTTTGAAGATGACAATCTACTCTATGAATTATGGAAATTATCATAAAAATCCATTTGAATATATGCCCATACATTCATTGTTGTGCCCATACATTGAATATATTCCCATAAAAAAATATGCATGAGTGTCACCAAAATGGCTATATTCTGTACAAAGCCCATGCGCAAATTTTTCAAATTCATCTTTACCTGATTGCTAATAACGTCGAAAAATTTCCCCTGTAAAGTATCTGTATCTGCTACAGGAAATCCAGTAGCAAGGGTTCTACCATATTTCTGGAAAGTGCCATAGAACCATTAGAACTTTTCTACCTATGTAATCACAAAATTCTATTCTAAACATCCATCAAAACATTGGGAAATTGCTTAAAAATATTAATCAATTGCCTGGTAGAAGCTGCAAAATGGTGGAAAAAAGGAAGTTTGGTTGGTGGAAGAGGGACATCCGACACTAGAAAATGTAACAAAATCAAGGATCAATATCTACCCCATATCTAAGCAATTGCATGTCCTCATGTAGACTGTAGGTGATTATCAAAAAGGATTTCATGCATGAGTAGCCACTTGAATGAGGACGTTGAAGTTGTGATTGAAGTGACAAGGGTTTGAGGCCTAGATGCAATATTTTGAGCTTGATTTGTAGCCTCTCGTTCTGTAATTTAAAATTTTGATTTTTCTTGTACCATCTCCATACCATCTTGAATAAATTATGATTTTTGGATTTCAAATGTTCAATTTTCCTTTGGAACCTAGTACTTGAAATCTTGAGAGATTCATTCTCTTCTTTAATATGTCGATCCAGAAACATCAATTCTTTAACTTTATAATATTCTTTCCTTTCTTCGTTAATTTAAGATTAATGGAATCAGGATGTTAAGAAATTGAATAGGATATAAAAAATCATCATTTCTGGGTTGTTTCTTATCAGGATCCCACAATTTTGTATCAAGAATTTCACAGACTGTGTTATCCTTGTCACATTCACCACACACAGTCAATGCTCTATATGCTCAAGGTGTCAAATAAATGTAGGGTTTTCATTCTTAGCAATCTGGTTTAGTCGGCGAAGAGTAAGGAACAGGGTTTGAATTAATAGGATAAGACGACGGGTGTAAAACGAACGAGAAAAAAAATCACGTGGGAAAATAAATCGTGATCATGACGATATCTTGTCATGATCTAATTTAGAATGTGTATAAGGTATGTGATGAAAATATCATACAAGGTTTCAATCATGACAATGATTATAGGTCGAGGGGAATGTCAATTTGATGGTTATAGCATAATGAAATAGATAATAATTTCTAGATAAGGGAATGAAGGCCTATCAATCATGGAGTAACTATTTTTACTTCAAAATTGAAGTAAAATAAATTATTACATAGGAGTTTTATAAAATTTCCACAATGCAAGATTCTCACTTTTGAAATAGTTATAAAATAATTGCTTTCATCTCACTTATCTGATATTTCACCTTTGCTTGATCATTTTCAATGTGATGGTGGTACCTAGTATGTTGGAGAATGCTTCAAAGTTGTTGCTCCCATGCTTACTATATTAAAAAGGTTTTGGATTGTAGAAAATATTGCTTTCATCTCACTTACCTGATCTTTTGCCTTTGCTTGATCATTTTCAATGTGATGGCGGTACCTAGTATGTTGGAGAATGCTTCAGAGTTGTTGCTCCCATGCTTAATATATGAAAAAGGTTTTGGATTGTAGAAAATATGGAATGAAGATCCAATAACAACCAATTTTATTATAATATGAATCACATTGTTTTGTTGTTGTAGGAACAAAAAGTGTTATTTGAAAATTAAACCCTTGCACCTTCTTATTCCTGAGCCAGTTTGATAATTGCAAAAAAATTAAAACACTGTTACAGGAAACCATAAACTCTGTTATAGGAAAATATGTAACAGGGAAAGCTATTGCAATAGAAATGAAATCCCCCTTTTATTTGCAAAATATGAAAAGTCGCAAGCTCTTGTCAATACCATTAAGCCATATAGTTTTCATCCGTGGACCAAATTATGTACAAGTTAATCCATGTGAAAAAATTTATTGCAGTCGAACATGGAAAAACTTCATTGGATTACTAATCATTAATGTGTGTCATTAACAAACACAAGAAAAATTGTCATTGATGACAATGACTTTCAAGGTACTCTAGTACATCCTTCTAGGTACAAATAAATGAGTTGAAGTCGAGTCATTTGAAAGATATGAAAATCAAGGGAAATTGATGTATTCCCACTTTCATTAGTAAAAGAACCTTCCATTGATGAATGCAAGCCTCAACGTACTACAAAAATCTCTAAACGTGATCCCAAATATTGTGTTGGAGTCAAAAGGACAAGGTTTATTGGAAGGAGGGCCTTAAGGAATCCCACATCATCCAATACGAGTATCAAAAAAATAATTTGAAGAACAATAAATGAAAGAATCAACATCATCATGCATAAATTTATTTGTGATTTTTGCTTTCCAGTAACCTAGTTTTCAAGCAAAACTCTTGTCTAGTTGTGCCAGTAACCTGTTTTTCACATCTTGACTTATTTTTATCTTTACTATTTTATTTATTTTCTACACTATCCTACTCTACTTGAAGAACAAAGACCTTTTTCAAGCGTATGAATACTTCCAATGCATCCATTTACACAACAATATATTAGTTAAACTCATATCCAAATTTGAAATGTGTACCTCAATGAACATTGGGATCTAAGAGGCCAACTGCTTAAGTGGAGTTGGTGCCAAGAACTATTGAAATATGGAGTGATGTTCCAAACTAATGATTGATTGAAACCACTCGTCAATAAAATTCTTATTTACTTGTTTTTGGTGTTTGTCATGTCATGAAGTTCCTCAGAAAATTGCTCATCATATTCCTAAGTACACAAGGGATCTAGTGTCAAACATCGACAAAATTGTTCAATTTTCGGTTCTAGTATCTACTCCTCATCAGATATTATCCATGAATCATTGACCTTATATTATTGCTAATAAGGATTACAAAAAACTTATAATTCCTCCTCTTGTAGGATTTATCTATGGATCATTTTTTCTTCAAATTATTCATGAGGTGTAGACTCACCCCTAGTGTTGACTCTTGACTTTGGACAAGGATTTGAGAAAATACTTGTAGCAACACATCCTCCCTTGCTCAAAAATTTCTTGAGAATTATTTAAGTTATTATGGTTGTTCTAAAGGTCCTTCTCATGAATAGATTAGTTTTTGGAGGCTCTTACAACACCTATAAATAATCAGAACTATTGCATAAATGAAATGAAATAAAAACACGCCATGCAAAGATAATCATGTACTTGAATGCTCTCATGCTACTAATACCTCATTGTCACCAAGTTTTATTTGACATGAGTTAGCTTCTTTCTTTCTATTAATCATTAAAACTAAAATAAGACACATTGTACCAACAATACTAGGTCTTGGATAAACTCAGTAAAGTGAATTCATTGGGATTTTACACTACAAAAATTATGTAGTGAGGTCATATTTACGTCTTACCGCTTCTTCTCCTCCCAGTCGTAAATGTTGGTGCAAAAGAAATGAAAGAGCTATATAGACGAATTGAAAATGCCTAATCCCCTAACATCTCCCCAACAAATATGTCAAAAATGTCGGTCAATTTAATTGCTTAAATTGATGAACATTGAATTATCAACCAGGGTGTTCATAAACTTGTGAGATGCTAGAAAAATATATACAAGACTAGGAAACTAAACTATACTAAAATAATTATATTGAATTGAAAGGGTAAGTTAGCTTAATAAATCATTTCCAAGAATCCGACTTAACTATTAAGGCTATAATAATTTATCCAGTTACAATATTTTATTTCGATCATAAATATTCCTGGAACAGTATGGTTCTCACAATTATCTTAGTGAATCTTGTATCTTATCAAGCATCAAATCAAATCAAATAAATCTTGCGATATAAAAGCAAATTCAGAGATCTCATAGTTTCAAGTTTGGGTCCTATAGATTTCTCTTTACCATAATTATTGTGTCAAGAACTTGTTGATATTTCTAGTAGCACACACAATCACACACGACCATCAACACACATAAATAGAATTTAAAGAGAATAAATAAATTAAAAGAAAAAATCACAAATTAACAATACAAGAAAGCAATCAAACTAATAAATTAAATAAGAACAATGAAATATGAAATAACATCATATAATTGAATCTAGTAAATGAAGAAATCAAATGTGCCTAAGAAAAAAAACTATTTGGGTAGTGTATACTAGAGAGAGGGAGCCCTGCCTCCCTTGGAATACACCCCAAAGGAAGGCTACATAACTCTGTTCACAAACTCCAACAAGTAATTCTTTATTTCAACATTCAGAAATTACAAAGCATAGATTTCACACTTTTGATCAACCATACCAGTAATTTACATAGTTATATTCTTCTATCTATTCCTCTCCTATGTTTTACCAATGAACTCCTCCTTACAAGATTGATATCCAACCTCATTTGTACATTCATCTTATATTCAATATGTGGAAAGAGATTACAACAAGTTGATGATACCAATCCCTTATCGTGTGGATTTACAACCATTAGATCTTGGATTTAGTTTAATTGAGACAATGGAGGTTGGTGTTGCATTCAATGAGTTTGGAATCAATCTACACAACATGAAACCATATTGGTGCCCATATTTACAAAACCCACATAGCCAAATTTTTCCACAAGAGGCTCAACCATTCAAATCATCAAGGTACTACTCGATTTATGAATCTGACAGCCTACTTCAAGAATTCTAGAAATTATCATAAAAATCCATTTGAAGATATGCCGATAAATTCATTGTTGTGCACTTTTCGAGAAAATCATCCCTCTAAAAACCTAAATGGAAATATGTTGCACAAAACCCATGTCGCATAATTTCTAAATTTGTCCTTTCCTACTTGCAAATGACGTACAAAAACTTCCATTGGAAACTGTCTTCTATAGGAAATCCGGTAGTAGGGGTGTTATCATATTTATGGAAAGTGACATAGAATAGATGGAACTTTGCAAGTAGTTAGGTAATCATAAAATTCTATTCTAAATGGCTATATGCTACGCAAAAATCGTGTTGCAAAATTTCTGAATTTGTCCTTACCTTCTTGTAAATGACGTGGAAAAATCGCCCTTGGAAGCTGTCTACTATAGGAAATATGGTAGCAAGGGTGCTATCAGATTTTTGGAAAGTGACATAGAATAGTTGGAACTTTTCAAGTAGTTAGGTAATAACAAAATTATATTCTAAACATCCATCAAATCATTGGTAAATAACTTAAAAATATTAATTAATTCCCTGGTAGAGCTTCTTAGAGAATACACCTTGAAAGGGAAATAAATGTAGTGGAAGAAGATGAAAAATGGTAGAAATAAGGAATTGTGGTTGGTGGAAGAGGGACATACAGAATTGAAAAAATGTAACAAAATCAACACTCAACAATAATATTTTGAATTTCATGCATTATATACTCTATCATCAACTCCCAAATCAGTCAACAATCTTTTAACATCTTGACATGTACCGGGAAGTATATTACACGATGGGGGTTTGTACTGGATTTGACCGAGTCACCGATGAACATGACGATCAATATCCTGAGGTCAAATTTGAATAAAGTATATGACGCAGGTGATATTATCATGGATCAAAATAAGTTATCATGTGCTTGAGCACCCTGAAGAACGCACAAGAAAATCAAGCCCTAAGGGCCCAAGGCCAAGTTCCTATATCCTAGGTTCTTATCGAGAGATTAAAAGAGGGATAATAGCACTCCACACATTATTAAAACCTTTTAAAACACAAGTTGTATGATAATACCATGGCTTAAAATTTGATCACTGGTGAATGTGCGGGCCCTATCATCTGAGGATCGTAAGAGAGCCTGATCTACAATGGATAATGCATGCCGCATTAGGAAAGTGCATAGGATTTAACATGCACTTAGGGTGTGATGATGGTTTTAAGAGCCATGTGTTAAAGGATGGATGATGTCACATGAAAGGAATATGAAAATAAAAACCACTCCCCTAGGGTCACGATAGTGATATTTTGGTTTTTTCAAGTTGCATGTCTTCCTACTCAGCACACATCTATTCATTCTCTCAGCACCACATTGATCCAATGTAGCACTCCACCTTGACACCAAAGAAGCCAGATACAACATGATGCACCAACAACACATTTTTCGAGCCCATGAAAGACAACTACCTATATAAAGGTTCCCACTAGGACTTTGCTAAACACATCAAACTCATTTTCACTTAGTTCTATCCCAGTGACACTTCAACATTGACATGGTTTTACACAACAAAATGTCACACTTGAGTTTCACACCCTAAGTGTCGCAAGTGTTGCAAAGTGATGTAAGCACCTTATTAAGTGTCACATGCACTATTGCAAGTGTCGTATGAAACTTACCTAGTTTCACATTTGTTTTTATAAGTGTTGCAACCCTTTGACACCATGAAATACATTTTCCATGACCCATAAGTCACATTGGAGGAAGAAACCCATCATTTCAAGGACAAAATCACACCTTTTTCTTGGAAAATCAACCATTTTTTGGAAATTTTAGAAGAGTGGTGCTCCCCTACCCACTAGGGGGGAAACATTTCTCCTATTACCTTTTTAGGAGGGTGCCATGGCGTTCTGTCTCTCACTAGGGGGAGCTACAATCTTTTTAGAGGGAAATGGGGGATTCTCCACCTTATTCTATGGGCCAAATCTCTTAGGATGAGGTTGGCTGTGTTTGAACCCTATGATATGGCTTCATATTAGGATACGATCCCAGCCTTAAGGATCCATATCCTCAACCATATCCCTCATTTTGGCATGGTGGTTAAGCCTCTCAAGCCTATATATTTAAGGTATTTCCAAGGTGTAGGGGGAAGAATTCATATGTCAAACCTTTGATATTGGGAGAAGAATCGACATTTTTATTTCAAGGTTCATGAAAGGGCTAGACGAGGAGATATTGGAGAAGATTGTTTCATCATCAAACATGCTTTATAAGTTCCTTCTTTGGATTTCCAATTAATATTAACTTGGCATATTCCCTTGAAGTTCATGTGCTCTAAATTTTCTTGTCTATTGCCGTTTCAGTCTTCATAGTTAGATAATATTTTCCTAATCATATATATTAGGAGGAATATTTATTTTTCTAGTCTTTTCAGGACTTTAATTGCGTTGAGGAGCTTAGAGATCAAGCTCAAGGATTGGATTAGCGAGGACAAACTTCACAACATGGTACGCCACATTATTCTTCTCTCTTGCTTGATTGATTGAGTTATATCTATAGGGATGTTAAAAACCATTTATTTACTTTTATATTTGGACCCAAGATAGGGGCATTGGTTCAAAGGGGAGCTTATCC
Organism: Picea glauca; assembly: GCA_000966675.3. NCBI lineage: Eukaryota > Viridiplantae > Streptophyta > Pinopsida > Pinales > Pinaceae > Picea > Picea glauca. Next base: position 521,732 of record JZKD02S1885992.1, on the reverse strand, counting down.
TGTCCGTAGGGTAAGATTTCTCACAACAGAAAAATGGTGATTCCATTGGGGAGGAATTTGACTAGTACTTCCTTATTTTCATCTTAGATCCTTGCTTGTGATTATATATTTCTTGTTTGATTCTTCATTATGATATATTTACTCTTCCCTCTTCCTCATTTAATAATTTACTAAGTCATTGATTGAGTCTCTACTGATTTTTAGCCTGTAGAAGACATTTTTTGAGTTTTTCGAGAAGTTGGCACTTCCCTATAGTTCACACAAGGGCACCATTAGCCTGACTAGCACTCCTTTGCAGTGCATACATAGTTCCATTAGCTTGAATAGAACACCCCTAAGCCTCCTAGGGAGTGCCATTCTCTTTCCTGGTGCTCTGTCACTTTGAGAACAAGGACATGAATCTCCTTTTTCTTGTGTTTTTTCCTCTTTCTACCATGTTTTGTTCAGTCTTCTTTTGAGAGGAATTTATCCCAGAGTCTCCTAGATTTTCTTTGACTTTCTTTGGATTGAGAACTGAAATAAATATCACTCATTTTTATCTTTGTTGAGCTTTCAAACCTCTTCTAAGTTGCGATATTGGTTCACCTTTCTTTTCACTAGTTTGGTATTTGTCTCATGATGTTTTCAATTATCTGATTGATTGGAAGAAGTCTTTAAAAGTTTGATTGGCCTTGAGTTTATTTTCAATCTTTCTTGGAACATATCACTCTTTTGAATGATTAATACTCTCTTGCTTACCACAACCCAGTCTTGAATCATTCTTTCTTGCTTCTCATCTTTAAGGATTGTTGAGTAATTTTATATTTCTCCTTTTCATTGTTTGGATTCTTGTTGGAGTCATTCTAACATTTTTCTTTCTTGTCGAATTTTTGAGTTCTTGATTGAGCGAGTTATTTCACACTTAGTTTCTCTCAGTTCTCGTCAGTTTTGAGTGAAGTTCTTGTTAGATATTTTTACTTCATATTCCTGTATATCTACATTGGATTCTTCCATTGAAAGTAAGGAAGTAGAAATAAATTGAATTTGATTTAGGTTCATTGCATTCACAATCAAACGAATAGAAATTGATTACATTCAAATTTTTGGGTGG
>JZKD02S1885992.1:457535-517126 GCA_000966675.3 Picea glauca | reverse complement strand
TATATATATATATATATATATAGGTGTAAGGGATTTGGTAGGTAATTAATGGATAACACAGTTTCATATAACTGTTCACAAAGGTTGTATTAAATTCAGATTAACATTGCGTAGGATATCCATGATCGTTTCATGATTACGGTGACATTGTTTGTATAGACATATATAAACATTATTAACCAATCATGTTTTCAAAGGAAATACATCATTCAAGAGTACGTTAACTAATCCTTGGCTCAAACTATAGAATCGTTTAACTAAGTATGCAAGGAGACAATCGGTTATCATTCTAACATCGTTCAAGGACCACTTCTCAATCTTAAGCATTGGGATCCATAACTATCCTTCCTCATAAATTGTTGAGACAAGGAGTGGCAAATTCCTCAGGATAACTAGAGATCTAAAGGGAACAAAATCAACCTGCTGGAACTCGAAGCACAATGACTAGTTCTAAGAGGATTTGAAGGAGGTGTTACAAAAGTAGACTGCTACACTTAAGTTCTTGAGATAAATTACCACATGACGGGTAACCATGGAGTTCTGGTCGAAACATAGGATTATTCCATTGAACTCGAGTTACAACATCGTTAGCGAAGGATATATTTACTCTATCAATCGTTAAGAAGAAACAATCTTGGTCAGGTCCGATGATTAACTTCAATGCTATGATTTACTCTATCAATCCAGAATTCAATCTTCCAGTTGGTAAAACTACCAATACTGAATGAATTACTGACCAACTTTAATTACAAGATTCTTTGAATCTTTAAGAGAAGAAAGACTACAGTTCTACGCATTAGTAGTGTGTGAATTGGGATAAGATTTAGCATACTCTAGTTACCGTTTAATTTACAATTATCAGACAAAATGAATCGAGACATTCTAACCAATACTCGATTGAGGATTTCCATTAACTTGTTAGGTTAGCCTGTAGATTTCATAGGTACTATCACTGTTAAGTATGCTAAGAGGTGAGTTTCCCATCCACAACAAACTAATTAAATACATTGGATCGTGTGGCAAAGGGATACGATGATGTCGGTCCATTAAACTCACATCTAGACATATCAAAATTTCGACGACCAAGGAATTCAACGAAGTTATATTCATGGATGAAGCAATGGTAAGTAAAACCAAGGATTTATCAATCAATGAATTTAAACTAAGAACAAATATACGAAAATAAATCGACTTACAAAGTTACAACGATACATAAAAAATTCAGAAGGAAGAACGTCTGGGCGACGAGGGGTTGGAAGCAATTTCTTAGAAAATGATAGCAGAGTAAAAGATGACCCGATGTTTTTAATCAACTAGGTAAACTTTTTAAATGAATTAACAAAGAGTGGTAAGAATTTAGTCTAAGTTATGTTTATTAAAAATTTCCATTCTCGGTGTAGTTTGGATATTAGAATTCCAATGTTTTAATATAAAAAAAAATATACAGAGATTAAAATTCGCATTGTAAAGGGTTTCCTTCAATAGCCATTACGTTAACTGAGAATCGTTCCATCCAATAATAGGTTCATTATCAACACAAGAAGTAATTCAAAATATTACAGCTGAGAACACATGATACCATTGTTTACACCAATTAGATTAACAACACACCAGTAAATTTTAAAAACTATCTCTATCCATTCATTGTTCTTTATATACGAGTTACCACCCACATTTTCCAATCGCTATCATCAACAGAATAACATATACATTTTTATCAATTCCTTCATTTAATTGTTAATTAGCATAATTCTAACTCGTGTATACTAGTTCTGGTTGCAAAAATATGAATTAAAATATTACAACAGTCTCGTAATAATAAACGTCAATTAACATAGATATAACAAAAACTTCACAATATATTACATAAAATAGATTTATCTAACATCTGTTATCAACATACAAGTCGAGGTCTAATTATCAACAATTTTAAATCTTAATTATCATAACCAGATTTCATTGTTGTTAATGGTCATCTTCAATCCAAAGCTTGCACAATAATAGTGTTTGCTTTCCAATCCAAAGACTTTACCGGTACCTCATAGCCAATGCTATGGGTACTCTTCTTCCCCTTAGCCCCCCGAGCCACAAAGGGGAAACACACAAGAAACCATAACACAATAACTCCCAATCTTGCCTCACAAGGAAGAGCTTCCACTCTTTCTCAATCTTGAATTCCCAACACTCACAAGTAAAACACAGTCAAAACAAATTTTGGAAGCATAAAAGTACTAAGGAAAGTGAGCTATATCCATCCCTTATACATCATTTGTTTTATAAAATTTCACTCACCCTTTTTATTTTAATTAGAAAGCCAATTTTCCTCACATTCCCCAACATTCTTATTTTCTCTCTTAGTTGTCCCATTCTTCCCAAAATTCTCATTTAATGAGTGTCCCCTAACTAGATATTAGTTAGAGTTGGATTAGGATTCTTATTTTAGTTAGACTTAGTGGTGATTTGACTCATGTTATCCTAAGTGTACACCTATCCTATCCTATCAAGGTGTACACCTATTCTATCCTATCAAGGTGTACACCTATGTTATCCTAAGTGTACACCTATTTGACTTAGTGGTGATTTGATTAATTAATACCCTGTCCTATCAAGGTCTCATCATTTTATTAATTCTCTATGCCATCTAGATTTATTGACTCACAATTTAAATTTTGTGACGTGCCCTTTCAGATGCACCTCCATGCTCCAAGGGTGCCACTCTCCCTTGACTGGTTTTGTAAGTTTGTCCGACCCTTGGACTCAACACTCCACTCGATCGAACTTGTGAGAGACTAAGAGATTCTAAGGAATAAGGATTCTACCTTATTGTGCACCCTTTATATTTCCTCGTGAGTGATTATCTCAGTCTACCCTCACAACATCATGTGCCTTTCAAACTAGGTAATTGTTAACGTATAGTCAAGTCACGGTGGTGTTGATGATTAAAATCGCAACGATGAATATTGACCGCAAATGGTTGCTAATATATATTCTTTATTATGATAGTAATAATTAACTATTAGGTGGGACCCCCTTGTTGACTAGAGGTGCTATGATGGATGTGTTACGCTTATATGTTTGTTGTTGTTATAATGATGCCTAAGTAGGCTTCTACAATTGATGATGCAAGTCTTGGTTTCATTTGTTATGACAACATGGTTGGTTGATATATTATTGCTAAATGTTGTTGATGGTCACTCACAATACAGGGATGTGCTATGGATATAAGGATTCTTTTGTTTTACAGGTGTTATGTTATGCATTAAAAATTGACTAATCATCTTATACATGATTTTATGCAAAGGGATAATAAAATGATATGGGAGTTTGATCAAAACAAAAAAGAAAAAGTCAATGGATAAGTCCTAAAGTTATGGAAAAAAAGATTGTATACAAGCCTTAAGGTATATATAATGGTGACAAATGAAAAGTGTTGGACCTAGCTTCTATATTGTGCGCTTTGGTTAAATGATTTGATGTAAATCATATATTGTAATGTTTAACATATGGTATTTGTTAAATTTTTGATATGTTTCAGGTGGTACACTATAAAATGGATATGGAATTGAATTTGTGCAATGAATATGTGTTTTAATGGTTGAGGTTATGGTAATGGGTTGGCTCGTACATTGAAATTGAATAGGGCTAGGTGAGGAAGCAACGTGCATTTACTGCACGTCACTCCAAACCACCCTTGCACCCATCACCCTAGCCATAGTTGCATTTTGTTTTCGGCTTTGGTGGTTGTTGAAGCTCCACGATTTTGAGGTTTTGAAAGAAAAACATTGTTGTGTTAAAACCTAGCATGGTCATGTTCCCATTTAAATTTAAAAGACACCTGTGTGTGATATGGTTATGTTCTCCTCACACATTATATGGCTCTGTATTTTATTGAACATTTATTTTAAAGGAAAGTATGTGCATGTTTAATGTACATGTATCTCAGTTCAAGGTTACATGTTCTTCGTTGAAATGTTTCTTTCGAATCAAGATTGGTGTCGATTATATTTTTGAAGCCATGTGTGTGATTAAATCGGACCTGATTATTTTTTTGAAGACAGTGGATTGTGTCAATTAGTGTTGGAAATTCGACTATTGGTGGTTAATACTGGGTCTGTTATTATTTGATTGCAATGGATGAATATTGGATATGGATTTTTGGAATCACAGTGCATGTTATATTTTGTTTTAAAAGGGAAAGGTTTAGCATTGGAATGTTAAAGACTGTGGCTCAAATGGTTGTGATGTTATTGAGAAATTGGAAATAATATTTGCATAGTTATTGTATAAGATGAAAAGATTGATATACTGGAAGAATTATGGGCAATTGAATTGAATTTTTATTGAAGTGAATAAGAATTTTATTTGAAATTAAAGGACAATTAAATGATTTGTTTTTTTTGGATGTTTATTGGATTGTGATTGGAACATAGAGACGGTTGTGTTTGATTCAATTTATTTTATGAACAATATTTTTTTTATTCCCTCTCATACTATCAATTTTTCGCTATTTATATCCCCCTCGCGATCCCAATTTCATTTTACATGCCCTGTTCTACAAAATAAATTAAAAAACTATGTATGATAGTGGTAAAATATGACACAGAAATAGGTGGCAGCTGACATGTTTTGGTATTGATTACATAGTTAATTATTTAATGAATTGTGGAACAGTACTTGTGTTCTTACTCCCTATCACGCTAACACTTTTTCTCTCATTACAACCCCTCCATATATCCCATGAACCCTATTTCACCCCCTTCTCATTTGACAATTATTAAATAATTATTATGGATTGAATTGCATGGGTCTTATGTTAATCTCGGAGCCAAACTTTGTTTCATATAAAGAGAATGTCATGTGCAGTATGTTAAGGGCTAGTTTATAATAAATTGTTATGATGAATTTCTTCAATAGAGGAAGTCATGGCAGAAACAATAGAGGAAGAGGTAGCTGGAACAGAGGGCCTAGAAGGCCTCGATTCTCAATTGATTTTGATGTCGATCCTCGAGAGTTGAACCAGATTTTTCAATTTGGGTTCTTCAATTGGATTGGTAAAGGGATAATTCATCCTAGACAAGAGAGGCCTCCCTTCCAGCCCCAAAATATCACTATTATCCATGTGCCTCCCCATGTATCTATGCAACCAAAAGTTCCCGAAAATGATGGATGGCAGGATATTGTTCATTCAGTAGTCTTCTACCATTGTGGATGGCCCAAGTTGTCATTGCTTCCTCCTCCTCCACATGTAACAAATGCTCAAATTTCCCCTACACACTCATCTGTTTGGTCCTCTCATACTAGAAAATGACTTAAAACCTAGGCTCCCCATGTATAAGACAAAGGTAACATTGTTGCTTCCCCCTCATCTCCTTCAAGTGACTCAGGTAAATCAGTGTCCTCTCGGATGCACCTGAGGGAAAATTTCTCCCATGTTATTAGTGAGATTAAGCCTCAACGTTCCACCCAACCTAGGCTAATTATGGGAAGTCCAAAGGGGACAACAATGACAGAAGAAGGATTTCCTCTCAAACTGGCAAATATGGATTTTGATAAATGTGTTTATGGTTGAGTTGTTGAAAACAATGGACTGTAGAAATTTTTGGACAACAATCTATTTTTTGGATAATGTGGATATTTTCATGTTTTGGATATAATTTGAAATAATTCTGATATTTAAATTTAAAATTTCAGAAATATTTATGGGAGTTACAAGGAGGCATGTATTTAATTGGTTGTCTAATTGTGTTTATTTTTGTAAATAACTAAAAGGGAGTCACAAGGGGTCCCACCTACTTAGTATTATTTAATAAAGACCCTTAGTTATTATTATTATTACTTCCCCTAAGCTAAAAAATAGTTAATTTTGATTCACTTAACTAAAGGAGGTAGTTGAATTACTTCAACTGATTTGAAATGCATAAAAGCCAAATGAGAAGGAAGAAAAAGGGGAGAATAGAAGGAGAAAGAAATACTAAGGTTTTCTCTTGTGTTTCATGAGATAGTTCGATTTTCATTCATTCTTCAGTTCATTAAAGGCCTAATTCTCTTTTTTTGACAGCAAGGTCTTGTTGTAGACAACAAGGTTCAAAGATGAACCATATCATTTAGATGCTTGTTTCAGAGGTGTTGATCTATCTTTGATAGTCTATGTATACTTGTATGTTTATGGATTGAGTTTCATAACTGATAAAGGATATTGTTCAAAGTCAAGTTGGCAGCAGTCTGTGGCAAGATGATCCAGATTTTAAAAGTTCAGTTTTTACTTCTTGTCATAGTTCTTTTGTATGGTCGTCATCAGGGATATCTAGATTTGACCTTGGTCCATGCCCCCATAGGGATTTTGTAAAGAGAGATACTTTTGATTTCTTGGAATGAAATAAAGTGATTGTTATTCTGTCTCATTTGTGTTAATATGTGACTTGGTTACTTTTGCTTTTGATATCTACATTTATTTTATGCAATCTGTATGTTTTTATAAAATTACATAAAAATCTCATATTTTGCAACAATCATTTCATTTAAAAAATCATCCTAAGCTCTTGTAATTAATACTTGTGGATTTGGAAATACGTTTTGAGGCAATAAAACATAGGGTGATATTCCAGACTATCTTTCCTTAGCCAAGCAAAATTAGAAAATGCTTGAGTAAGATAAATTCATATATTTTCCTCAACATTTATTTTGGCAACCATACTAGGGAGATATTCCATATCTCTCTGGTTGACTATAAGCTTGATTATCATTGAATATATTTATATTTATTCTTTTGATTCTTTGATTGTTTCTTTCTTCATGTTTGTACCTGTTACAAGGCATCCCAATATCGAACCCGGTCTTAAAGATCAAACCAACATTGCTTTAACCTTATTTAATACCATCTTAGAGACCGCTAATACCCGAGTTGAGCTTGAATGCTCGTGAACAATAATTGAGAAAGACATAAGTGTCTGAGAACATTGGGAATCTAGGAAAAGATAGCCTAGGAATCATCCATAGCTTTCTTTTTCCTAAATTTTTGATCTTCGTTTCATGTAATTAAACCCTTGCATCCCTAGGAGAAGAAGAGGTTTATCACCTGAGATCAACCCTATTGTTGATATAGGAAGAAGAAATGTTTTTTTGTTAGCCCAACAAAGTAATCTAAGGAGAAATTTTTCTGATTCGTCCAATTCATCTTTATCTCCCTTACCTATCATTCACAATATGGCATCTAGTGGTGGCTCTGGTGGCACTGGAGGTGCTTCTACTTCTCGACCCTCGGCCTCATCAGTGATTGCAAGCTTGTATAGCCATCAAATTCTGGTCCAATCAACTACAAACCCCGCCAAGGTCATTAAAAAGTATGGTCTCTTTTAATTTGAAGAATATGCTACTACTACTCTGTGGCATGTTTCCTCTTCACTAAACTTATCACATGCCACACATCCTCTTCCCAAATTCAAAGAGAATCTCCTTACATTTTCTGGGAATAACAGAGTCACTACTAATGAACACTTGGTGGCATTTTCTAATTCCTATCACAACATAGGAGCCAATGCCAATGGCACTTGTATGTGCTTATTTGTTAATTCCCTTGAAGGGAGGGAAAAGGACGATTTATTTGATATTCCTCCTAATATTCTTTCCACTTGGGAGGCGTTATTTTATTGGTTTAAATATACATATGGGAAGTCTAAGAGCCCAACCGAGCGGTTACAAGAGTATAATAACATTTCTTACAAGGATAGTGAAACTATCAAGTCTTTCAACTTATGTTTCACCAAGTTATATAACCAAATTCCCAAACTTATTCACCCTCAAAACCAAGTCACCTTTATGCATTACTATAATGCTATACCTTCCCCCTACTGTCATAGGCTTGAATAAAAATCCATTGACAACCCTTGTTCCGCTTTGCATACTTGTCTAGAATATTAAGAATAGCTCGAAAGAACAAGTCTTTCCCAGAGAGACTCAATTCAACAAACAAACATGTCCAACCTCTTACAACTTGTACAAGACATGAATAACTGAATGATAGCATATGAGTGAAAGGGAAATTTCCCTTCACTTTCCCCTGGGACCTCATCTTCTTCTTCACCACCCTTTATTAATCCTAATGAAAAAAAAATTCAACCTAAAGCCATCATCCTCGCAGTTGGTGTAGCTTTTGCAAGGAACACCATGAGGAAAGTACTGGTGAGTTAAAGAAGAGTGCCAGATATAAAATCTTTGGTAAAAGGCCTGCAACTACTATTGTTTTTATAGACTTTGCATAAGTAGAGGATGTCATGATTATAAATACTACGAATAAATACTATGCTTCGAAAGGTAAATATGATCCTCCTCACACTTCTTCTATCCCAAACTCATCTTCATCAACTGCTACTATACAAGTTTCTAAAAATCCTGATAGTCAAGGAAGCCCCTACCATCTTCCCTCTTTCAAATAAAAAATTCTCAATCAATTGGCTAATATTAAAGCTAATGCTACCCTCCTCGACATGGTTGTTGTCCCTAAGCAACAAAATCATCTGAAAAATTTCATGGAAGGAAAATCTTCCACTGTAGCCAACCTCTCTGAATAGGTAGATGAAGAGGATTCAACTGTAAATAAAGTAGGTGTACATAATTTTAGACACTCTGTAAATAACCCCCTGTTTTTCATTTCTGTAAAGATATGGAAAAAATATCCCATTGTTGTCTGATTGACAGTGGTTTAGGCCCAAGTGTAATGTCAAAGATTATTATGGAAGAGCTAGGATTGTCTTGTACAAATGAAAATTCCAGAAGCATGCTCTCTTATAATAGTTTACAATAATTGACCATAGGTGAAATCAAGGACGTGACCTTGGTTTTGTGTGTGCACCCTGAAATAAGGACAACCCTTAATATTCAAGTACAATTGACATGACAATGATTAATTATTGAATCATCTTAGCAAGAGACTGGCAAGCATTGATAGGTGGATACCTCTCACTCGATGGGAAACACTTATCCATTCCTCGGAATGGTAATAACATTATAGTCTTAAGGTTGGGAAGAATTTCTCCTTATATAGAAAGAATCCCATAGCCTAGTGTGAATTACATTCTGGAGGACCTAGGAGTATATTCCATCTTTGCAGATGAGGAAAACACTACCTTGGAAAAAATCGACATAGAGGATGGGATGTGGCATATGCACTTTGATGGTTCATGCTCCAATTAAGGAAATGGAGATGAAATTATCTTGTACTCTCCTGTGCGTAAAAATAAAAAAAATTCCTATAGGTTAGAGTTTGCTTGCACAAACAATGTTATTGAATTTGAAGTGATACTACTATGCATTGAAAATGCCTATAATTTAGGTTGTGGTCATCTTACAGTTTTAGGGGACTCCGAACTTGTTTTAAACCTTGTACGTAAGATATGTTCTCCTAGCAAAGATTTATTGAAACGTTACACCCAAATTGTTTGGGCACTTATCTCGAACTTGCTATCTTTCAACATCACTCATGTTAAAAGGGAGTTCAACTCAATGACTGATAGGTTAGTTGTTTTTGCAACCTCTCCTACTCGAAAACTTCCGCCACAAAGACCTGATTGAACCTTTCAATATTTGTATCATCCATATATCCCTAACAATGTAGAGTCATGGCAGTTTTTCCCTAGTGATGAGAGCATATGTGCTTCCATAAAAAATGAACCTTATAAGCCTAAGGAAATTATATCAATGGAAGATAAAAAAATTATGAAGGGCTTGACTCCTCTAGAAAGCTCATTTTCATCGAGTGATGCATTAAACAAATAAAAACATAAAGAAGAGGAGTCAAAAAGGAAAGTGGGTGAAACCATTTCCTTGAACATTGAGACACCCAATTTTCCAAAGAATGTTAAGATAGGTGACCAATGTTCTAATGAAGAAAAATTGAAGTTCACCGAGTCACTGGGTGGATATCAAGATGTTTATTCTTGGTCTTATGAGGATGTTCATGGTTTTGATCCTACTCTTATAGAACATGCCATTCCTATCAAGGAGGGAATAAAACTAGTTAGGAAAAAACAAAGACCCATTAACCCTGCACAGGAAGCAACTATTCAAAAGGAGTTGGAAAAACTTTTGAAGGCTAGGATATTTTTCCCTGTTAAGTATTCTGAGTGGGTTTCTAATTTCGTTCTCGTTCGGAAAGTGACTAGTCAGATTAGATTATGCGTTGATTTTCGTGCATTGAATATGGATAGTATAAAAGACCATTTTCCTCTCCCTAATATGGAAATGATTTTGCAGCAAGTTGCATGGTCACATATGATGTCCTTACTTGACGATTTTTTTGGTTACAATCAAATCAAGCTAAAAAGGACAGATAAATATAAAACCACTTTTATTACACGTTGGGGAACTTTCACTTATGAACGTATGCCTTTTGTCTTATCTAATGCAGGTGCCACTTTCCAAAGAGCTATGCAACTAGCTTTTGATGATTTGATCAGAAAAATTATTCAGATTTATCTTGATGACTTAACTGTGTATTCTAAAAACCGATCACATCATTTCGGTCATCTTAGAAAGATTCTCATGCAATGCAGAAAATTCGACATTTCTTTAAATCCTTCTAAGTCTATCTTCGGCATTACCAAGCGCAAGATCCTTTCGCACATTGTCTCTGATTCAAGAATACACATAGACACCGAAAGGATTGTTGCTATCCTAAGTCTTGCTGCTCCTACTTCCAAAAAGGAGGTTCAAGCCTTTATGGGTATTATCAACATTGTCCATAGGTTTGTTCCTGATTTTGCTATAATGGTCAAACCAATTCACAATCTTCTTAAGAAAGATCTCTCATTTTCTTGGATGGATGACGTTGAAAATGATTTCGTAAGGATCAATAAGGCAGTCAGTTCTGCACTGATTTTGGTGAAGCCAGATTTTGAGAAAGAATTTATTATATATACTAATGCCACAGAGGAAGCAGTTTTTGCTATCCTCATGCAATATGATGACCAAGTTAATGAAAAACAAGTGTCTTACATGATTGAAATATTGTCATATGATGAGTTTAAATATCCCTATATTGAAAAACATGCTTTCTCTCTTGTTAAAGTTGTTGAAAAATTTCACCACTTCATCTTAGGTAAGCACATGCTAGTAAAAGTCCCTTTACCTGCTATCAAGTTTTTACTCTCACAAAATTATCTTTCATGGAAGCTTGCACATTGGCTTTCTAAGATATAGGAGCATGATATAACCATCATGACTTCTAAGACTATCAAGGGATGTGACTTAGCTCTTCACTTAACTCAACATGTTGAAGCAAGTGAAGAAATTGATGAACAACGTAGCTCTCTATAATCATTGTTTTACATTGTCAGTCAAATCCTTCCTGTAGCTGAACGTCCTTGGTATAAAGATCTGGTATATTACTTTCAAAATCAAATATGCTCAGATAATTTGGATACTCATTAAAGAAGAATGCTCTGTCTCGAATCTTCTAGATACGTCATTTTAGGAGACTTCCTATTTAGGAGATCTGTCGATGGAATGTTACTTTGTTGTGAGAATAATGAGGAAGCACATAAATTGTTACAAAAAACTCATGGATCTTCAAATTTTGTTATTCATGTAGGAGGTCACTTTTCTTCTAAAACTACTACTTTTAAAATTATTAGGAAAGGGTATTATTGGCCTTCAATATTTCATGATTCTTATAATTTTTCAAGATCTTGTGACAAGTGCCAGAAGTTTGTTGGGAAATAAAGTCTTTCTTCTATTCCTTTACAACCTGTCCTCCCAGACTTTCCTTTTCCAAAATGGGGTCTGGACTTTATTGGTCCTATTAATCCTCCATCTTCAACAGAACAAGTGTTTATCTTGACAACCACATAATATTTTATGAAATGGACTGAAGTTGTCCCACTTAAGCATTCGCGGGATGAGCAAGTGATTTATTTCCTTGAGAAGAATATTTTTTCCATATTTGGTCTTCCTTTGGAAATTATTACAGACAATGGTCCTTCTTTTATTTTTTCTAAGCTAACTTAGTTTCTAGCTAAACTAGGGGTTAAACATTTTATCTCATCAACTTATTATCCACAAGGAAACGAGCAAGGCGAGTCTACTAACAAGAATCTGGTTAGAATTATCAAGAGGCTCATTGAAGATAAGCCTCGTCAATGGCACACTCTCCTTATTTATTCCCTTTGGGAAGATCGCACTACCACCAAGGTGAGAACTAAATTCACTCCTTTCCAACTTGTTTATGGTCAAGAAGCCATTCTTCCTACCAAGCCAGAACTTTCTTCTCTAAGGCTAATGCGATAGATTGAAGAATTAAATTCTTCCAATATCTCTCAAAGAATGAATGAACTCTTGGCTTTAGAAGAGCAAAGGATCTTTTCCTTGGATAATATGCAGAGAAGACAACAAATTGTTAAAAGATATTTCAATAAAAGTGCAAAGGCTATCAAATTTAAGGTTGATGAGAAGGTCCTGCTATGGGATTATGCTCATGCTGATAGAGGAAGGCATTCAAAGTTCCAAACGTTATGGTTGGGTTCTTTTAAGATAGCTTTTGTCATGGGAACAAATTCTTATATCCTAAAGGACTTGCAAGAGAAATTGTTTTCCTATAGCACCAATAGTTACCACCTAAAACACTATGTGGAACCAACTTGAAGGTTTGAATGTTGTATGTAATGTGTTATGTATTATAGTTTTTTTAAATTACTTTGATTTTAATTTTTTGTTATTTATTTTCTGTTGTTTCATTTCTTCAATTTTATTTCTTTTATTGACTTATTTTCTTTTCAAAATAAAATGTTGGATCGGTTTTTCCAGAGTGATGGTATTCTGCAAGTATTGTTAATCAATAACAATCAGGATACACAGTTGTCATCATGTTTTCCCTTGAATACATCATTGAAATTATCATCCTCTTCAATTGATGTTAGATAAGATAGTTAGTTTTATTCCCTATTCTTCTTTCCTTTTCTTCCATCCACTCCAAGATTCAAAAGAGCACACAGGAATTTTTTTTTCCTTGAAGTCGGGAATTATTTCACATGATTAATCAAATGATTATGCATACAAGGATAAACTCTCTCATACTTAACACTTTCCATGATTTATTCCCAAAATCCCAATCATTTTTCCCTTAAATTGCCCACTTCCCCCTGTTGCATAATTATTTTGATGTCTATTTTCTTGATCTAATATTTACATGGTCTGCGAAACCAGACAATCTTAGTTCTTAATCTGTTGGAAATAGATTTCCCTGTGGAGTCTCCAGTTCGTTGACAATTAAAATCTCAACGATGAATATTGTCCGTAAATGATTTCTAAGCTCTATTATTTATTATGATAGTAATAATTAACTATTAGGTGGGACCCCCTTGTTGAGTAGAGGCGCTATGATGGATGTGTTGCGCTTATATATTTGTTGTTGTTATAATTATGCCTACGTAGTAATCTATGGTTGATGATGCAAGTATTGGTTTCATTCATTATGAAAACATGGTTGGTTGATATATTATTGCTAAATGTTGTTGATGGTCACTCGCAATACATGGCAATGCTATGGATATAAGGATTATTTTGTTTTACAGGTGTTATGTTATGCATTAAACATTTACTAATGATCTTATACATGATTTTATGAAAAGGGATAATAAAATGATATGGGAGTTTGATAAAAAAAAAAGGAAAAAGTCTATGGATAAGTCTTAAAGTTATGGAAAAAAATATTATATATAATCCTTAAGTTATATATAATGGTGACAAATGCAAGGTGTTGGACCTAGCTTCTATACTATGCACTTTGGTTAAATTATTTGATGTAAAGCATATATGGTAATGTTTAACATATGGTATTTGTTAAAGTTTTGATATGTTTCGGGTGGCACACTATACAATGGATATGTAATTGAATTTATGCAATGTATATGTGTTTTAATGGTTGATGTTATGGTAATGGGTCGACTTGTATGTTGAAGTTTAATAGGGCCAAGTGAGGAAGCGATGTGCATTTACTGCACGTCACTCCAAACCACCATTGATCATGCCACCCTATCCATAGTTTCATTTTGTTTTTCGGATTTGGTTGTTGTGGAAGCTCCACAATTTAAGGTTTTGAAAGGAAAAAACAATCCAGTTCTTCCTCAAAGAGATTTTTGCTAGTATGGCTCTATTTTCCATCCATGATGGTCCCTCTGTATTATGAATCAACTTGTTGGCTCGAGATTGGATGAGTTCTATGTTTTTCATGAGTTTCGATTGTGTATCAATGTTGTCTTATGGTTTTCTCTATGATTACTATGGACTATGGGAATTTTAAAAGAAAGAAATGGATTTTATTGCTTTGTAAGCCTATGCATTGGTTATTGGTTTAAATGTCGTCAGGTTGGGGGTTTAATTCTGGTCTTCTGTGGAAAATTATGATAATGGTACAACAAGTTCTAAGTTTTTATTTACGCAGATTTTTACAACCAGTCTGGGTATTAGTTGTTGTCACCCCTCTTCGTCTTTGTCATTGTTGATTCATTCCTCCATGTTGCAATGCAACTATTAGAAGTGGCACTATTCTTTCTTTTTTTTGTTGAGCCCCAAGCTATTGGTTGTTATAGCAATTACTTCACTATCACTGAACGAATAACACAGTTGGGTATTGGGTATCACCAAATTATTTAAATGGAAGTTCATGTTGTGTTTAGTTGGCCACGTGTTGCATTCGGGCATGTCATGGTTCTGTGCTCGATCATTTTACTACAATGTTTTAGGCATTCTCTCCTCTCATCGCTATTGCAGTGGCTGAATGATATGTTCGTAACCCTCACTATCAATTTGTTTTTAAAGGTTATAACGGATGTGGTTTTTGGAAAGGGCATGGTCTCTTTGTGTTTTCGAGGATGCTTCTGTGTCTTAGTCAAATTTCATTATCGCTCTACAATATTGTTTTTACAGAACATGAATTGGATCTACTGAGCTCGACTTGTTTCTTTTCATCCTTGGGAACCTTTTGGTTCTATCAAGATTTTTGGTTACAGTTTAAGTGACTGTGGTGATTTAAAAAAAAAAAGCACGTGCTCTCTGACTTCAAAGACCATCTCTTGATTGAGTCTCTGTATTTCCTCTCTGTGATAAAATAGTTTGAAAAAGAAAAGAGTATGGGCTATCTACAGCCCCGATAACTTTCCATTTGGTTGATTATGGTTATTCCATACATTTCTATGTTAAACCCTAGCACGGTCATGTTCCCATTTAAGTTTAAAAGACACTTGTGTGTGATATAGTTATGTTCTCCTCGCGCATTATATGGCTTTGTCTTTTATTGAGCATTTCTTTTAAAGGGAAGTATGTGCATGTTTAATGTACATGTATCTCAAGTCAAGGTTACATGTTCTTTGATGAATTGTTGATTTCAAATCAAGATTGGTGTCGATTATATTGTTGAAGACCTCTGTGTGATTAAATCGGGCCCGATTATTTTTTTGATGACAGTGGATTGTGTCAATCAATGTTGGAAAGTCGATTATTGGTGGTTAATACTGGGTATGTTATTATTTGATTGCAAGGGATGAATATTGGATATGGAGTTTTGGAATCACAGTGCATGTTATATTTTGTTTTAAAAGGAAAAAGCTTAGCATTGGAATGTTAAAGACTTTGGCTCGAATGGTTATGATGTTATTGAGAAATTGGAAATAATATTTGCATAGTTATTCTATAAGATGAAAAGATTGATATAATGGAGTAATTTTGGGTAATTGAATTGACTTTTTATTGAATTCAATAGGCATTATGTCTGCAATTAAAGGACAGTTAAATGATTTTGTTTTTTTGGATGCTTATTGGATTGTGATTGGAACGAAGATATAGTTGTGTTTGATTCAATTTATTTTATGAATAGAATCTATTGTATTCCCTCTCATACTATCACTTTTTCACTCTTTATATCCCCCTCATGATCCCAATTTCATTTTACATGCCATGTTCTATAAAAATAAATTAAAAAACTATGTATGACAGTGGTAAAAGCTGACACGGAAATAGGTGGCAATTGACATGTTTTGGTATTGATTTCACTGTTAATTATTTAATGAATTGTGGAGCAATACTCATGTTCTTACTCCCTGTCATGCTACCAATTTTTCACTCATTAAAGCCCCTCCAGATATCCCATGAACCCTATTTCACCCCCTGCTCATTTGAAAATTATTAAATAATTATTATGGATTGAATTACATGGGTCTGATGTTAATCTTTGAGCCAAACTTTGTTTCATATAAAAAGAATGTCATGTATGGTATGTTAAGGGCTAGTTGCTAAAAAATTGTTGCATACAGGATGAGTTTCTTCAGCAGAGGCAAACATGGAAGAAATAATAGGGGAAGAGGTAACTGGAATAGAGGGCATAGAAGGCTCCAATTCTCAATTCATTTTGATGTCGATCCTCGGGAGTTGAACCATATTTTTCAATATGGGTTCTTCAATTGGATTGGGAAATGTATAATTCATCCTAGACCAGAGAGGCCTCCCTTCCAACCCCAAAATATCCTCGGTATCCTTGTGCCTCCCCATGTATCTATGCAACCAAGATTTCTCGAAAATGATGGATGGCAGGAGATTGTTCATCCGGTAGTCTCCCACCATCATGGTTGTCCCAACTTGTCATTGCCTCCTCCACCTCCACTTGTAAACGCAAATGCTCAAATTTCCCTTGTGTTAGAACTCTGTAAAATTTGTCTGACTGAATAGACCAATGACAGAGGTAACTGTTTCAACCAGCTTTAGAGATGAGACACTAGCCTGCTCAACTCAAAGAGGGTTCTCTCATGTCACTTGATGTTTCTTTGGAAATTGGTGGCTAGATTGGGTTTGTTTTGGGGTTTTTAATAAAATGACTGGAAAAAAGAAGATAACATTTGGGCTATGGGGTCTGGAATAAATAGAATACATTATCAAACCTAAGAACTATTCAGAGGAAAAGGATAAATCAGACAGTGAATCTGAGTTTATATCTGAAATTTTTGCATGAAATCAGAATAAAAAGAAACACATAACTACATCAAAGCATTATAGAGATGAATTCTGAATAAGTTAAGAAGAAAAAAACATAGTCTAAGTTTCTAAGACAAGAGCATTAAATAATGAATTTTGGGCCTCTAAATCTCCAACTTAGACAGAAGGAAGTGTAAATGAATTATATGCTTACAGGAAATGCGTACTATGAGGGGAAAACAAGACTCATATCACTGCCAGTTAGAATCTTTTCATAAACAATCCAAAATCTGCCTCTGCATTTATATATTCATACTAGCCCCAAAATTTACAAAAGTCTTCCTGCACAGAGGGAAGGCTCCTCTTTCTCCATCGTTTACATCCTTGGGATGATACACATATAGAGAAGGTTCCTTCATGGAATTCAAAATGTTCATACTTCTCGTAATTCTAAAATTAGAGATAAGTTACAAGGAGGAATGATTTATAATAATCGTTATCCTATTTTAAAGGGACTGTTAGGAACATGTTCATCATTTCTAGGCCCTTTTCTTCGACCGCCATCTGTCCAAAACATGCTGAGATATACTTATTCTAGTCTGAGAATTTATTTCACCTCATCGATCTCCTCCTTTAGAGTGACCAACCAGGTTGGTTGATTATCCCCGATGCTTTTACCCATTTCGACCATGTTTTCTGTCTTTTGTCATCTGCTCCATTTCTTTTTCACAGTTGGCCCGTTGATAATTAGGTCCTTCATGATGGGATTTAGCCTGAATTATAATCCTCGGTCTATAGAAGGTTCTATATGGAATTTAGTTGCTAATATTTCAATTTCCCTTTCCTTCTTACTAGTAGATAAACCCGCCATGTTACTTGAATTACCTGTTTGACTGGATATGGCTTGGTTGTCCTTGTCCATGTATCTCAGTATCATGGACACCAAGATGTTCCTTTAGAAATTAAAGAGTCAATCTTATGGATGAGATGATATCCTCATACTTGAGAATCGATAGTTATAGATTTCCAATCATGAATCACTGACAGAGTCACTTGCAGGTACGTTCGTTTACCATGCTTAGCTAATCCATTTTAAATGATTTAGATTTTGAGTTCGCTATATGGTGACGTTCACCTGACATCATACGATTGTGAAGTACCAAACGAGTGAAGCAGGGTGATTCCGACCACCCATCACCCACGCCACGAGTGGTTGATTTGACGTATTGAAACATGTGACATCGGGGATTTTACGAAAGTGGTTTTAGGAAAACCGCCTTTCACCCTGATGTATCTCTGGAGGTGCCACACGTCCATTTTAAAAAACACAATGGTTTTCCTTGGTCTGCCTTTACATGGTTAAGTCCAGTGCAAGTTCACCACCTGATATGGGCCCCAGTTATTGATTTGGGTCATTTTACAATCGATGGTCTGTCGAGTTATATGTTTTGCACCTCCGCTATATTTTTCCATATGCCGCCAAATATTTCCTGGTCCTCTAAATTATCAATTCTCCAAACTATCATTCTTCTGCGACGATGTAGCTCTTGCTAAATTTTCGAGACTTGGATCCTGTGTGAAAATTGTTATGGTGATAACATAGGCTCCAACTAAGGATGTTATCCTCCTTGTGAGGTAGCAAAGAACTCGTAGAACTGGTGCCTGATCCATTGGACTGATCCCAAAACATGTGTGTGTGCCTTACTCCTACCATATCACTAGTGTCTGTTGAAGTCCAAACTCTAGACGTTTCTCTCAACTGGATACTGAACACTGAATATACTGTTGAAACTGATTGTACACAATACTGGAAATATAAACTGAAAAATGCTTGTCCAACAAGCTTATTTGTAAATTCCTACCTACCCTAAAATGATGAAATGAATACTCAATCAAGTGATGCTTGAGTGTCAATGCAACCAATCAAGCAATTGGCTTCCTGATTTTTTTCCGCTCACATCTTTCTTAAGAAGGAAGAAAAATGTAAAAGATGGCAGCTGAAAACAAAATTTGAATCCAAAATCTGAGTTTATGAATGAAACAAACTCCTCCTTCACTTATGACTATAATAGGATGGCCACCGGATCTTGAAAACCATGAAAAATCATTTCTTCTTGGTGAGCAAAAGCAAAAATAGAAGACTCTTTCGTAAGTGTTTGTTGTCCTTGCTCTATTTCTTTTGTTTTGAGAACATTTTCAAATGAAATGGAAGCAATAGGTGTTGGAGTTACTTCACACACACCTAGGATTTCTTTTTCCTAAGGTTTTTATTTGTTTATTAGTCATAATTATTCATTATCTAGTCTCCTATATTTTAGGAGAGAATATTCCACCCAGAGAATATTCTCTTTTAGTTCACAGTTCAGTTTGACTAGTTGAGTTGATTTTAGATGTTGCATTGGGATCATCACCATGCAACATTGGGATCATCACCATGCTAATTATACCTTGCCTTGGTATCATCACCAGAGTGGAACATTAGCCTTCATTCCTTTATTTAACGCCTCACTACTTTCTTTTCAGTCAGTTAACTGAAGACTAGTTGACTAGTTAACTCAACTGGGTGGCAGTTCACTCCCGTAACTGCCTGAGAGACTAGAATAGGTGGAAGTTCACTCCCGTAACTGTTGGTGTGTGTCCATATCACTCTAGACCACCACTATGGTGACCTGGTTCAACTCAAGTAGAACTCATTGAGTTATACAAAGTATATCATGTGTAAATTATTCATTTATTCACAATGGTTAATGAGAATTCTTCCATTCTTTCTCTCCTTCTTCTTATTTTTCCAATTCTCTCCGCAAATGTGTGTATTATTGTTTATCTAGATCTATTCTGTGAAGGTTCAACACATTTACATGGTATCAAATCCAACAGAGTGCTAAGCAAAAGCTACACCAAATTGTTTTGCAGGTACAAAAGATTGAAGACAACGGAAAGATGGAATTCCAAAAAGAATTCATTCTTACAACTTACAACTATTTTGAATGGAAGGAGAAAATAGCCATACATATTCAATCTAGAGGGTTGTATAGGTTAACCATGAATACATATACATAGCCGACATTAGCCATAGAAAAATCCAAGTACTTAAATTGCATGGATGAGGCACTCAGAACAATTTGAAGTCTTATTTCTCCCGATCTCCTTTTTCATATATCTTCTTGTAAGACTCCCAATGAAGCCTGGACCATCTTGGAAGGGATCTTTGGAAAATAGGATGAGATGAGGGGACACATGCTGGAGGTGGAGCTGCTCACATTGGATCCAAAAATCTTCGAGAATATCCAAGATATCTTTACAAAATTCAAGGATTTATTGTCGCAACTCAAAGCTTGTGGGGTTGATAAATTGAAGGAGGAGAAACAAATGGTTCTCACCATTCTCTCCAAGTTTGTTCCAGAATTTTCGGTATTCGTATCTACATTCCATACTGTCAGATTTGCCTCTGGAGCCACCTGGAAGATGCCTTCTCTTGATGACTTTATCAAATCCTTGACACAAGAGAAAACCAAGCTCATCAACATGGGTGAAATCAAAGTCCCAAGTGCGCATGCCCTTACTCTTCATGATGGCAGCCACAAATATCAGAAATATATATAAAAATACAAATATCTACTTTCTCAGGAAAAAGTTTGAGGTCTTTCAACACTTCAAAGATTTCAAAGCCTTGGTTGAGACATAGTCCAGAAAGAACATCAAAGTCCTCCGAACTGATAATGAGGGAGGGTATGAAAATCATGAGATTCATAATATTTTCCATGAGGCGGGGATTCATTTGCAGCATGCAGTTCCCTACACTCTGCAACAAAACAGAGTTGCTAAGTGGAAAAACAGATCTCTAAAGGAGATGGCATCTTGCATGTTGCATGCAAAGTCACTACCACAGAGACTATGGGCCGAAGCACTTAACTGTGAAACATACATACAAAAAATATCTCCCCATAGATCTGTCAAGGATAAGACCCCCTACAAGGCTTGGAGCGTCCTCAAACTGGAAGTGACCCACTTTGGCATTTTTTGTTCTCGTGCATGGACCCAGATTCCCTCTGAAAAGAGGAAGGCACTTGCTCCACAGAGCACTGAGTGCTATTTTGTTGGATACCCTAATGGTGTGAAGGGATATCGAATTAGTGATCTTTCCTCAGACTGACTCATCATTGAGCGTAGTGGCCAATTTGAGGAAAGTGTCTCGCATGTACCTCAACAACCGCATGCAGACACCTTCACTCTTCCACCTGTCTGAGATGATGAGCATGCACATGCTGACTCTTCTTTAGATGAGAGTTCTGATTCAGAGGACTCAGATGATTCAAATTTAGATTCAGAGCCAGTACAGTGAGATACAGAGTCAGAGCATCCAAATGCAGTTGCGGAGCCAGAGCAGAGGCCCAAGTGGGCACAGACTACTCTTCAGGATGTAGGGGATCTCATTGGTGATCCAGCCGATACTAGGAGGACTCGATCTGATTTCAAGGAGCCTCCTATTGCACTCATTGTCACTGAACCATTACCTTCTAGGCATATTTTCTTGGTTCACTCTTCTAATCCACAGTCTTATGGAAAGGCTGCTGGAAATCCCTTTTGGGAATCCACCATGCAAGAGGAGTACAACTCCCTCCTCGAGAACCAGACTTGGTATTTGGTTCCCCTTCCTTCTGGAAGGAAACTTGTCAAATGCATATGGGTCTACAGGACCAAGAGCGCAGCAGATGGACATATCAGCAGATACAAAGCCAGGTTTGTCGCCAAAGGATTTTAGCAGGTTCATGGTATTGACTATGATGAGACCTTCACTCCAGTAGAGAAGATGGATTCCATATGATTGGAACTTGCCATTGTGGCAGCTAAGGGATGGGAAGTCCATCATATGGACGTGAAGAATGCATTTCTTCATGGTGATCTCTTTGAGGAGATTACATGGAGTAGCCCCAGGGATTTATGCAGGACAAATATTTAGTTTGTCGACTGGAGAAGTCCTTTTATGGCCTCAAGCAGGCTCCAAGGGCATGGTATGCCAATATGGACTCCTACCTATTGTCACAGGACTTTGTACGTTCTAAATTAGACCCAAACATATACATGCTTAGGACGGTTGATTCACTTCTACTTTTAGTTCTGTATGTCGATGATTTTTTATCACTGGTTGCTCGACTTCAGCGATTGCTGCAGTCAAGAGGATTATTCATGACAGGTTTTTGATGATGGACATGGGTTCGCTACACTTCTTCCTTGGACTTGAGATTAGTCAGGATGCATCAGGAATCAAACTGTCTCAAGCCAGGTATGCATGAGATCTCCTTGAGAGATTTCACATGACAGACTGCAAGTCTGCTCCGACTCCTTTCCTATCATGAGTCAAACTTGAGGATGGTGGGGAGACTCCACTGGTTGACAGCACACTGTATAGACAGCTAGTGGGGAGCTTGTTGTATCTCACACACTCCAGACTAGGCCTCTCATATGTAGTTGGCGCAGTTTCCAGGTTCATGCAGGGGTCGCATGAGCTACATTGGAAAGCTTCAAAGCGTATCCTTCGATACGTACAGGGAACCATCACATTTGGAATTCATTATGCACCAGAATCTACATTAGATCTCATTGGGTTTATTGATTCTGACTAGGTTGGCAATAGCATTGATTGCAAGTCCACATCTGGTTACTCACTCAGTCTTGGTTCAGGGCTTATCTATTGGTCGAGCAAGAAGAAAGTTGTCATTGTTCTATCTTCAGCTGAGGCAGAGTACAGAGGGGTAGTTAACATAACCATTCAGGCTATCTGGCTACAACATTTTTTCACTGAGTTGGGCATTCCGTTTCATCACCCGATCGCCATCTGGTGTGACAACCAGAGCACTCTAAAATTCTGCAGAGATCCAGTTCAGAGGCAGCGGATGAATCACATCGAGATCCGCATTCACTACATTTGGGACTTCGTACACGAGGGGATCATCGACTTATAGTTTTGTCCTTCAGCAGAACAAACGACAGACATTTTCACCAAGACCTTCACTGAACAGAAATTCCATTCTCTACGAGGTCGTCTTGGAGTGGACACAGTTGCCTAGAAACTGTAGTTCTTCTTTTTACATACATTGTAACTTGAGGGGGGTTTTTCCCATGAGGTTTTCCCTCGTTCCTCACTTTATTTTTAGTGTATCTTTTGTACTTGGGTACCTAATATGGCCTCGTTGTCAGGAACCAATCTTTATTTTCACCATAGTGATGTTCAAGGGGGGTGTTGGAGTTACTTCACACACACCTAGGATTTCTTTTTGCTAAGGTTTTTAATTGTTTATTATTCATAATTAGTCATTATCTAGTCTCCTATATTTTAGGATAAAATATTCCACCTGGAGAATATTCTCTTTCAGTTCACACATCAGTTTGACTAGTTGAGTTGAGTTTAGATGTTGCATTGGGATCATCACCATGCTAATTCGACCTTGCCTTGGTATCATCACCAGAGTGGTGCATTAGCCTTGATTCCTTTTGTTAACTCCTCACTACTTTCTGTTCAGTCAATTAACTGAAGACTAGTTGACTAGTTAACTCAACTAGGTGGCAGTTCACTCCTGTAACTGCCTGAGAGACTAGAATAGGTGGAATTTCACTCCCGTAACTGTTGGTGCGTGTCCATATCACTCTAGACCACCACCATGGTGACTTGGTTCACCTCAAGTTGAACTCATCGAGTTATAAAGAGTATATCATGTGTGAATTATTCATTTATTCATAGTGGTTAATGAGAATTCTTCCATTCTTTCTCTCCTTCTTCTTCTTTTTCCAATTGTCTCTACAAATGTGTGTATTATTGTTTATCTAGATCTATTCTGTGCAAATTCAACACATTTACAATAGGTTTGTCTACTTCTCCATGCATCTCGAGAAAAAAAATTCATGCATTCTTGAACATCTTCAAATATGACCGCCATATTATGTGCATCAAGGCTATCCTCTTGTTCATCAAACAATTCTGATTTGGTTTCATTAAACTTATGGAAATTTGTTTGAGGAATGCCATTTTGAATTTCAAATGAATTAATAGAAATAAGTTTTTGCTCATAATATTCTTGCAAATGAGAATAGCTAACATCATGAACTATTTCACAGTCTAGAGTTCTCATGGATGTATTTCCAAAACCCTCATCTATGTCTATGTTGTTTAGAAATTGAACCAGTATGCCATTCTCAGGGGAAGAAAGACAACTTTGAAACACTTCATCATGCTGGAAACATTGTTGAATATCCATATTTGTTCCAGACGAATGGTAATGGCCTTGAACAACAATCTCTTGAGCATCTTCTTCTTCTTTTTCAGGCTGATAGTTGAGCATAGGTTGCAAATCTGAGCTAAAATAACTTTTCATGTGATCATCAATATGGTTATCATTACTGACAAGTCTACTTCTCTCTTTTTAATCACCATCATGTTCAGTGGATTTCTGACTTGAGACATTACAATTATTTTTCTTCAACAATTTGAAAGAAGCAAAACATAGTGGTAAGGTTGTCTCACCTGATTCAATACTTTCTAGAGTCTCTTTATTGTGGGCATATTTCTGAACATGCCCATTTTCAGTTTCATATTCAACCAATGACCGCACCTATGAACCGATGGAAAACACATGAGAAGAATGTTGCAACATGTTATTAATTTGTTCCATTAATTTATTGTGATTTTTCATCAGCGCAAATTCATTTGCCTCCACAATGATCTTAGAATTCTCTTTCAACAATTTAAATGCAACAAAGCACAAAGGGAGAGAATTTTCTTGAGTTGACCCAATACTTTGCTCTTTATAACTGTGATATGTAGGTTGATTTATCTCACTATACTGCTGAAAAAGAACATCTTCAATATCATAATCATCTTCATACTTGTCATATACAGGTAGGTCACTGACATATGCAAGGTCATCTAACAAGAACAAACTTGGAACATCAACCTGTTCTTCGACAAACTGATTTGTACACTCATCCTCTTGATTATTTAGAAATGAATACATGAAATAATCAGCCCCTTGCTTATCATGGGATGGATCAAAAACTAAATCATCACCTTCTCTTTCAACAAGTGGGACGTAATTTTTTGAAACATCATTGGTATTGGGAAATTCAAGAGGGCCAATGACATGGTCAACTCTATGCTCAAGGTTCCATTCAACCATTTTATGTTCATATTCTCTTTTATTTTCTTTAGCATCTAACTTCTCATCTAGAGTCTGTTCACAGGCTTGGATATTGTGTTGAATGTCTTGTGCATCATTGAACATTTGTTGTAAGGATTTAAGTCTCCTTTCCATCAGGAGGAAAGACATATCTGGATGAAGAGTAGTTGCATAATGGAGCATGGAAGAGGCTTCAGTGGGTCATATTTCTTTAGACAATTTATAATAGATACTGGAAAACCTTCTACTAAATATAGAGATAGTTTCATTTCGCTGCCTTTTCAAGGCATAGAACTCGATAAGTTGTATATCCAAAGATTTTTCCTCGCCCCAAAACTTTAGAAAAACATTCTTCAACTCCCCCCATGAGATAATTGTCTACGGATGCAATTTTTTAAACCAATCTTTGGTGTCCCCTTTCAAGGATTGAGAGAAGGCCCTCATACAAACATTGTCATGGTTAATCTCAAATAAATCTATAAAATGCTCAAACCCTTGGATGTGCTTTTCAACTGAGATGATATTAGGTTATCCATCAAACACAAGTAGATACTCATGGTGATTTGGAGGGAAATCATGGAGGACTTGGGGTAGTTTCATGGGTATGTATCTATGTTGGGATCTAGAGGACATTGGACTAGGAACGGGGGAAGAGACATTGGCCTTGGCTTCATGGGGTTCATCGACTTGGTCATGGTCATTACATGGCCTAGTTGTAAAAATCTTATCAAAATCAGTGATACAGTGGGGGTATGCATGTGCAATATTAAGAGGAGGATAAATGATTGCAAGTTTTTCATGATTGTCATCCAAATGCAATAGGTAAAGAAAAACTTGTTTGGCATGCTCAAGGAAGGTAAAGAAGTAACTTATAACAAATAGTAAAATGCTTTGGAAGAGATCCCATTTTGAGTACCTATTTTCCTCCATGATACCTTCCCACTCCCCTGTCAAGGGATCGCATCTTCTAGTGAAGTCTTTGAATTACATTTTAAGCTTGAGTGGATTCACCAATAATGTTTTGGAAGTTGGATTCTACATTGAGAATGGAGTCACCATTGAAGATTTGAATTTCCGAATTCTTCTACCAGTGGAATCACCGTCAAACTAATTTTTGATGTGTAGAGTCACCAGAGCATGAATACAGCCAATATGTTCCCAAGTGTCTGCTACTCTCAGACCTTAGAACTCAACCATGTCGTTCTTTCCAAGAGAAAAATTTTAAATTTCGATCCCCGACAACAGCGCCAAAATGTTAGCACTCTGTAAATTTTGTCTGGCTGAATAAACAAACAACATATGTAACCATTTCAACCAAATTTAGAGCTAACGCACTAGCTTTCTCAACTTAGAGAGGGCTCTCTCATGTCACTTGATGTTTCTTTGGAAATTGGTGGCTAGATTTGGTTTGTTTTGGGGGTTTTTAATAAAATGACTGGAAAAAAGAAGATAACATTTGGGCTATGGGGTCTAGAATAAATATAATACATTATCAAACCTAAGAACTATTAAGAGGAAAAGGCTAAATCAAGCAGTGATTCTAAGTTTATATCTGAAAATTTTGCATGACATCAGAAGAAAAAGAAACACATAACTACATCAGAGCATTACAGAGATGAATTCTGAATAAGTTAAGAAAAGAGAAACATAATCTAAGTTTCTAAGACAAGAGCATTAAATAATGAATTATGGGCCTTGAAATTTCCAATTTAGACAGAAGGAAGTGTAAATGAATTATATGCTTATAGGAAATATGTACTATGAGGGGAAAGCAAGACTCATATCACTGCCATATAGAATCTTTTCATAAACAATCCAAAATCTGCCTATGCATTTATATATTCATAATAGCCCAAAAATTTACAAAAGTCTTCATGCACAGAGGGCGGTCTCCTCTTTCTCCATGCTTTACATCCTTGTGATGATACAAATATAGAGAAGGTTCCTTTGTGGAATTCAAAATGTTCAGATTTCTCGTAATTCTAAAATTAGAGATAAGTTACAAGGAGGAATGATTTATAATAACCGTTATCCTATTTGAAAGGGACCATTAGGAACATGTTCATCATTTCTAGGCCCTTTTCTTCAACCGCCATCTGTCCAAACCATGCTGATATGTACTTATTCCAGTTTGAGAATTTATTTCAACTCAACGATATCCTCCTTTAGAGTGACCAACCAGGCCGGTTGATTCTCCCCGATGCTTTCAGCCGTTTCGGCCATTTTTTATGTCTTCTACCATCTGCTCCATTTATTTTTCATAGTTGGCCCATTGATGATTAGGCCTTTCATGATGGTATTTAGCTTGACTTCTAATCCCAGGTCTATAGCAGGTTCCGTATGGAATTTAGTTGCTATTATACGTGCAATTTCCCTTTCCTTCTTACTAGTAGACAAACCCGCCATGTTACTTCAATTACCCGTTTGACTAGATATGGCTTGGTTGGCCTTGTCCATGTATCCCAGTATCATGGAAACCAAGATGTCCCTTCAGAAGTTAGAGAGTCAATCTTACGAATGAGATGATATCCTCATACTTGAGAATCGATAGTTATAGAGTTCCAATCATGAATCAATGACAGAGTCACTTACAGGTATGTTGGTTTACCATGCTTAGCTAATCCATTTTAAATGATTTAGATTTCAAGTTCGTTATATGGCGGAGTTCACCTGACATCATACGGTTGTGAAGTACCAAACAAGTGAAGCGGGGTGATTCCGACCAGCCGTCACCCACCCCACGAGTGGTTGATTTGTCGTATTGAAACATGTGGCATCGGGGCTTTTGCAAAAGTGGTTTTAGGCAAACCGCATTTCACCTCGATGTGTCTCTGGAGGCGTCGCGCATCCATTTTAAAAACCACAATGGTTTTCCCCGGTCTTCCTTTACATGGTTAAGTCCCGTGCAAGTTCACCGCCCGATATGGGCCCCAACCGTTGATTTGGGTCTTTTTAAAATCGTCAGTCTGTTGATTTATACCTTTTGTGCCTCCGCTATATTTGTCCATATGCCGCCAGATATGTCCCGGTCCTATAAATTATCAATTCTCCAAACTATCATGCTTCCACGATGATGTATCCCTTGCTAAATTTTCGAGACTTGGATCCTGTCTGAAAATTGTTATGGTGATAACACCCTGCACACTCACATGTTCAGTCCTCCCATGCTAGAAAATGACTTAAAATTGAGGCTCCCCATGTACAAGACAAAGGTAAATTTGTTTCTTCCCCCTCATCTCCTTCAATTGACTCAGCTTAATCAGCGTCTTCCTGGATGCACCTGAGGGATGATTTCTCCCATGTTATTAGTGAGATTAAGCCTCAAGGTTCCACCCAACCGAAGGATAATTCTGGGAAGTCCAAAGGGGACAACCGTGACAGAAGAAGGATTTCCTCTCAAAGTGGAAAATATGGATTTTGATTTATGTGTTTATGGTTGATTTGTTAAAAACAATGGACTGCATAAAGTTTTGGACAACAAATTATTTTTTGGATAATGTGGATATTTTCATGTTTTGGATATAATTTGAAATAATTATGATATTTAAATTTCAAAATTTGGAAATATTTATGGGAGTTACAAGGAGGCACGTGTTTAATTGGTTGTCTAATTGTGTTTATTTTTTTAAAGAAATAAAATGGAATCACAAGGGGTCCCACCTACTTAGTTATTATTTAATAAAGAACCTTAATTATTATTATTATTATTAATTCCCCTAAATTAAAAATTAGTTAAGTTTAATTGAATTAACTAAAGGAGGTAGTTGAACTACTTCAACTTATTCAGAATCAATAAAATCCAAATGAGAATGGAGAACAAGGGGATAATATAAGGAGAAAGCAATACTAAGGTTTGCTCTTGTGTTTCATGAGATAGTTCATTTTTCATTCATTCTTCAGTTCATTAAAGGCCCAATTCTCTTTTTTTGACACCAGGGTCCTACTGTAGACAACAAGGTTCAAAGCTGAACCATATCATTAGGATGCTTGTTTCAGAGGTGTTGATCTATCTTTGATAGTATGTGTATACTTGTTTGTTTATGGATTGAGTTTCATAACTGATAAAGGATATTGTGTAGAGTCAAGTTGGGAGCAGTCTATGGCAAGCTGATCCGGATTTTAAGGTTCAGTTTTTACTTCTTGTCAGAGTCCTTTTGTATGGTTTTTATCGGGGATATCTAGATTTGACCTTGGTCCATGCCCCCATAGGGATTTTGTAAAGAGAAAGATACTTTTGATTTCTTGGAATGAAATAAAGTGATTTCTATTCTGTCTCATTTGTGTTAATATGTGACTTGGTTACTTTTTCTTTTGATCTCCATATTTATTTTCTGCAATTTGTATATTTTTATAAAATTACATAAAAATTTCATGTTTTGCAACAATATTTTCATTTAAAAAATCATCCTAAGCCCTTGTAATTAATACTTGTGGACCAAGAAATACTTTTTGAGGCTATAAAACATACGGTGATATTCCCGACTATCTTTCCTTAGCCAAGAAAGATTTGAAAATGTTTGAGTAAGATTAATTCATATCTTTTCCTCAATAGGTGGGAGTGCTAGTAGGATGTGACATGGATGCTACCACACATCTCCCTCAAATGTCTATTTTATGTGCATGACCCCTTTACTCATTATGTGAGTCAGATTAGGAAGCATCGTTAAGTCTGCATCCACTGACAAAAACAATGTCAATAATCCATATACATAAATCAATTATAATCAATCATATATCACATCTGCATAAAATGAAATACTCAATCAAAATACAATCCACTCCTTGACTCAATCCAGAGTCCAAGGAAGTCCATTTATGCCTTCAACATCCATAACATGTCATGCGTCATGCACACTCAGGAGAAATCATCAATAATATATGTCAATACATATATATCTGAAAGTAATAATGAATCATAATACATCATCATCTTCATATATAACTCAGAATCAAAATGAAATCATAATGTATTGTAGCCAGATCACTTGCATGCAAGTATCCTCAAAGAATAAGTCAATATAAGTGTGCTCAGTAGAGCAACATGTTACATGCACCCCCTCTTGTTTTAAACTTCTTCCCAAATTTTGTACAATATATAAATTCAAGTAAATAATTGTATTTGACATAGATATACATTTCTAATGTATCAAACAAATAAGGAAATTATTGATGCATCTCATATGCTTCCTCCCATGTAGTCGAGTGTGGAAAATAATTGTCCCACTGGACCTTGACCTGATCTACTATCCAACATTGTAATTGTCGAGTGTGATGGTCTAGAATTTGGATTGGCTCCGCCATGAGAGAACCCCCATATGACACCTGTAAGGAAATCATGTCAATAACATGTGATGGACCGATAATATAATGTTGTAAAATAGATACATGAAATGTGTCATGCATACGACTCAAAGAATCAGGAAAGGCTAGTCGATAAGCCACAAGTCCTTTATTTTCCACAACCTCGAAAGGTCCCACAAACCTAGGAAAGAGTTTAGCACCCTTTCCAAACTTGATCAAACTCTTATGTGGTTTTACCCACAAGAAAGCTATGTCACCAACTTCATAATTATGATCAATGCAATGTGCATCACATAAATCTTATGTCAATCACATGCTTCTTTAATCCTTTGTATTATTGATTACATTTTATCTTCCATTTCTTGGATCACTTCTGGTCCCACCAAGACCTTATCCTCAATTCAATCCCAACTCAACAACGTCTAACATGGTCACCCGTAAAGAAACTCAAATGGTTCCATCTTAATCGTACTATGGTAACTGTTGTTGTATGAAAAATTTACAAATGGAAAGAAGTCCTCCCAATTCTTATGTTTATACATCACGTACATCTGAGGCATATCCTCTAAGATCTAGTTTGTTCTTTATGTTTTTCCATAAGTTTCTAGGTGATATGTTGTACTAAAATTCAGTTTTGTTCCCAAAGCCTCTTGGAAACTTGTCCAAAACCATCTGGTAAACACCAATCCTGGTTCAGATATGATCCTTCTTGGCAAACCATGTAACCTTACAATCTCACTGACAAATAATCTAGCTATTTTTGGCACCCGATATGTCATACGTACTGGAATAAAGTGTTCACTCTTCATCAGAGTGTCAACTACCACAAAAATTGAATCATATATTATTGTTGTTAGTGGTAATACAATGATAAAATCCATCGAAATGACTTCCCTTTTTGATTCGGGAATAGCATGTGGTTGTTACAATTCTATTGGATGCTTATACTCAGCCTTCACTTGCTTACATTCTAGACATCCTGCCACGTAACTAACTATGTTTGCTTTCACTGGACTTTCTGGAAGAATAAAGGCTTAAGGTATGCCTTCATTTTCGTGACTCTCAGATGAGCCATGTAAACTGCTTGATGAAATTCTCTTAATATTAAACTTCTTAATTCGTCATTAGGTGGTACGTAAATTATATTGTTATACCTCAAAAACCCATCATTTTAAAATGAATAACCTTCATACTTTGGTACCATCATGGTATATTGTCCAATACTATCATTAACTTCCTTGTACCAATCATCGTCAAATTGTAAAGCTAGAATATTTTCTCAAATATTCGTCTTAAGAGGTATTACCGAGAATATGTGTGGTCTATGACTCAACGCATCTGCTACTTTGTTCATCATTCCTTTAATGTAAATAATCTCAAATTTGTATTCTCTAAGTAATTTTGACCAATGCTTATTTCATGCATTCAAGTCACTCTAAGTAAATATATGCTGCAATTCACGGTGATCTGTCTTTAATTCAAATTTTCATCCAATCAGATAATGTCTCCATACCCTCAAGGAATATACAATTGCTAATAACTCCAAGTCATGCATTGCGTATTTTTCCTCATGCTTTCTCAATTTCCTTGAAATGTAAGCGATCACTCGACTATCTTGCATCAAAACTCTACCTAAACCTTCCTTGGATGTGTCTACGCATACCAAGAATTATTTGTCCATGTCGAGGACTTCCAATATCAACACTATCATTAACAACTCCTTAAGATTTTGAAATGCTTCCATGCATTTCTCAATCCATACAAACTTCTTGTTTTTCTTCACCAATTCCATGATTAGGTTTGTTATATTCGAAAAACCTTCGACGAATCATCGATAATATCCTACTAAACCCATAAAACTACATACTCCCTATACATTCATTGGTGCATGAAATTCCATAATATCCTCTACTTCCATTGGATCCACAACAATACCTTCTCTAGATATGATATGTCCCAAGTAATGTATCTTTTATTGGTAAAAAAGAACATTTTGATAACTTCCCGTACAAATTGTTTTATCTTAGACAATGTAGAACCAATCTCAAGTGTTTGTCATGCTCTTATTTCATTCAAGAATAAATCAGTATGTCATCAATAAATAATTGAACAAACTTGTCCAGGTATTCATGGAACACCCCATTCATTAAACTAATGAATACCCCTGTGGCGTTCATCAATCTAAACAGTAAAAAAGTGAACTCATAGTGTTTGAATCTCGTCTTAAATGGGGTCTTAGGGATATATTCCTCTTTAATTAATAACTGGTGATATCTTAATCTCAAGTCAATATTTGAAAACATTGTTTCTCCTTTCATATGATCAAATAGATCGTCAATCCTTGGAAACAGATATTGGTTCTTGATTGTCACTTTGTTGAATTGAATATATTCAATACAAAGTCTCCATGATCCATCCTTATTTCTAACAAAAATCATTGGTGCACCCCATGGTGACACACTTGGACATATAAGCCCCAATTCTAACAATTCCTTCAGTTTCATTTTCAACTCCTATAATTTCGATGTCGACATCCGGTAGGGAGTTCTTGCAATAGGTTTAGTTCCAGGTTTCATATCTATGGTAAACTCCAATTCTCTTTCCGGTGGAAAACCTGGTAATTCTCCAGGAAATACATCGACAAACTCTTGTACTATAGAAAGTTTTTTTAATCCTTCCACCTCACCCTTTTCATTTAGTGCTAAAATTGCATATAACCAACATCCCTTGTGCATACTCTTTTGAAATTATAGGGGAGAAATAAACCTCAAGAAAACTCCTTGTGTTCTTCCTACAATTACTCTACTCTGTCCCAAATTAACCACTTCTTCTTACAGTTAAGTATCACATCATGTGATTCAAACCAATCCATGCATATCACTATGTCATAAGATCCTAATATCGTGACGTATAGGTTGGCCTTCATTATGAAATCACCCAAATTAATGCTACAGTCCATAACCTTTCCTCCAACTTTTTTTTGGGCTCATGAATCCATTTATACGTATCTAAACTCGTCCTAGTCGACCACCTTTACCTTAATTCTCTTTATAACTACACTAGAAATAAAGCTCTATGTAGTTCCTAGGTCTATCAAAATAAAAAAAGTTTGATCTGTGATAGTACCTGAAATCTCGAGCACAGTGGACTAGTGCTTGGGATGGAGTTTGTTCATTGTTGCATGTATCTTATGGACCTTGCCCAAATCTCCAACTGTAGTGTGTCCTAATGATTCGGTCGATATGGCCTTCTCAATCAAACAATCTCGCTCGTAATGTGGCTCTCCACATGTCCAACATCCAATCTTTGGTCCAATGCTCCTAGTCCCTGAAGTAGAAGTTGTGGGCATAACATTCTATGATCCCAATCTGTTTCTTTGAAGAAGCATGAAATGTTGTTTCTTCTACAAAAGACGTTGTTGTTGTTTTTGTGGTGCTCTGTAAAGAGTCCTCTGTTGAGGATTCTATCATCACGGTGTCGATAACATAGTTCCTATGGGTGTATCTCGATGCCGATAAGTATTTTTGGTTTGTGTCTGATGTTGATGTGCTCCATATGTCATCTGTCTAGTTGGTCTAGAAGGATTCATGCCCTTACCCCCATTGTTCCGTTATTCCTTAGCTATGATGTCCTATTGAAATGCATCGTGCAACATTTGAGGCATTCAGATCCTCACCTTCGCACGCATGTCAAAGTTAATTCCAAACAAAAACTTGTTGACATTTTACTTCTCCGTGTTTATATGTGGAGCATACCTTAGTAGCTCCATGAACCTGAACTCATACTCTGGTACCGTATGATTGCCTTGTCATAAGGCATTGAACTCATTAAGTTGGCACTCAATGAATTCATCAGACAAGTACCTCTCATGGAATTGTTCCTCAAACAATTCCCATGACACATCTTCCACAACAATGTTTATTTGAGGTAGGAGTTTCTTCCACCAAAGTAGAGCACTCCCTTTCAGTTGAAATACCTCCATGCAAAATTTCATGTTGAAGGTGTAATAATGAAGTGAAAAACACATTGCCATGTTCTCCAACCATGCATTGGTGGCTAAGCCATCTGTGACACCCAAGATCTCGGGAAATTTCACCTTCTTGAGTTCTCTATGTATACTACTAATACATGTTGGAGTGCGTTGTGAACCCTCATTAGAAATAGATGTCCTACCCTCATCCCTATCAATATGAATTATCAATGCCTCATACATTCTCCATAAGTATCTCATCATACTTACCACATCTCCCACAACAACCTGCTCTTGCTCAGTCTTCTTCTCATCTCCCTGTGGGTTAGATCCCTCTGGTGTGGATACTATCGGAGGAGGCACATCTCTTCCTCCAGCATCACAATGTCTACTTCCCCTGCGTCCTCTAATCATGATTACCTACATAGAAAGTTTCCAAAATTTATTAGTGATACATATTTAGTCATTTTATTTAACACAGTGGAAGGCGTAATGGCCCAATGTCATAGGGTTGAACCCGTTTTGATACCATATGTAACATATCCTCCATTAAGGCATAAATGTAACTGAGTACAATATCATTTTTTTTTTTACCATAACATCAGTTGGGATAAGCGTTACACTTAATTAACATACATCACTAGTTACATATTTATTTCTTAAATATCTCTCTACATCGCAAGAATTGGATACAACATCATTGTTATTCATAGATTAACTACATCACATAAAGATAACAAAATCTCTCTAACCACCCAACCTACCCTGCAAAGCTAGGACCTCCAAGACACATAATAAATGCTCAAGTCCAAGATTCATACGATTGATTTTGACCATTTAAGGTCCCAATACTGGCGATTCTTCTGAGGAACAAGGAGATATCCAATTCCCATAAGTCCAATCCTATTTGAAGTACAAGAATAGAATCAACAACCATACTTAACTATAATTCCTTCAAGGCACAAAGAATAATTTAATATACTTAATCAATCATTTAATCAATACTCAAGTGCAATTATGTAACATACCATTTTAAACAACAAAAAGAGTCAATTAAAAGAAACAGTGTTAGAGTAATCATGAGGTAACATTTAAATTTAATGATTCTATCATTCATCTAGAATCAATACTGCACAATAATGAGAATAATATTCTTTTATTCAATAGCACATAAAATCAAGGTGCATAATAATACTTGCAACAAGGTTATATTATCTTATACACATTGAAGGTAGATAAGGTCAACTTTCAATAATAGTACCTTTAGACTAAAATCTACATTTATGTCAATTGCAACTTTTATCAATATTCATTTCTCATCTAATAAGAATAAGTATTAAAACACATTTATTTCATATTAGATCCTCGAATAATTTAATTACATCAATCTCTATAACTAATCTTGTAAAAGAGAAAGGTTCCAATAATGATTAGTACATACTATAATTCCATAAGTTAGTATAGTAACAAAATTATGATAATT
Organism: Picea glauca; assembly: GCA_000966675.3. Taxonomy (NCBI): domain Eukaryota; kingdom Viridiplantae; phylum Streptophyta; class Pinopsida; order Pinales; family Pinaceae; genus Picea; species Picea glauca. Next base: position 481,248 of record JZKD02S1885992.1, on the reverse strand, counting down.
ACCACCAATTCCTTCAATAAACATATTACTCTATGTACCACTATATAATTATATATAGTCTATGGATGCATTCAAGTCTTAAATCTAATATATATTTTAAAAACATAAATTATATTCTATTAGAGTCGGAGAGGAATAACGAAAATCCTTACCAAAAGGTGATTAATGAATTCCCTCATATCCCGAGTTATATATGTGTGTGTGTAAGGGATTTGGTAGGTAATTAATGTATAACACAGTTTCGTCTAACTGTTCACAAAGGCTGTATTAAATTCACATTAACATTATGTAGGATATCCATGATCCTTTCATGATTATGGTGACAGTGTTGGTATATACATATATAAACATTATTTAATACTCATGTTTTCAAAGGAAATGCACCATTCAAGAGTAAGTTAACTAATAGTTGGCTCAAACTATAGAATCAGTTAACTAACTATGCAAGGTGATGATCAGTTATCATTCTAACACGGTTCAAGGACCACTTCTCGATATTAAGTGTTGGGATCCACAACTATCCTTCCTCCTAAATTGTTGAGACAATGATTAGTGAATTCCTCAGGATAACTAAAGATCTAAAGGGAACAAAATCAACATACTGGAACTTGGCGCACAACGACCAATTATAAGAGGATTTGAAAGCGGTGTTACAGAAGTAGAATACTACACTTAAGTTCTTGAGCAAAATTACCGCTTGACGCGAAACCACCGAGTTCTGGTTGAATCATAGGATTATTCCATTGAAATTGAGTTACAACATCGTTTTTGAAGGATATATTTACTCCATCAACTGTTAAGAAGAAACAATCTTGGTAAGTTTCGACGATTAACTTCAATGCTATGATTTACTCTATCAATCCGTAATTCAATCTTCTAGCTGGTAAAACTCTGAAGATTGAACAAATTAATGACCAACTTCAATTACAAGATTCGTTGAATCTCTAAGAGAAGAAAGACTATAGTTCTACGCATTAGTAGTGTGTGAATTAGGATAAAATTTAACCTACTCTAGTGATTGTTTAATTAAAACTATTAGAAAAAATGAATTGAGCTATTCTAACCAATACTCGATTGAGGATTTTCATTAACTTATCAGGTTAGCCTGTAGAGTTCAGAGGTACTACCATTGTTAAGGATGGTAAGCGGTCAATGTCGCATCCGCAATAAACTAATTAAACACATTGGATCATGTGTCAAAGTGATACGACGATGAAGGTCCATTCAACTCTCATCTAGACATATCAAAATTTCGATGACGAAGGAATTCACCATAGTTCTATTCATAGATGAAGCAATGGTAAGTAAACCAAAGGATTTATCAATCAATGAATTTAAACTAATAACAAAGATACGAAAATAAATCGTCTTACAACAATACATAAAACTTTTAGAAGGAAGAACGCCTGGTCAATGAGGAGTTGGAAGCAATTTCTTAGAAATCAATAGCATAGTAAAAGTTGACCCGATGTTTTTAATTGACAAGGAAAAATTTTGAAATGAATTTGTGAGAGTGGTAAGAATTTAGTGTAAGTTATGTTTATTAAAATTTTCCATTCTAGATGTAGTTCAGATATTACATTTCTATTGTTTTAACATAAAAGAAAAAATATACAGTGATAAAAATTCACATTGTAAAGGATTGACTTCAATAGCCATTGCGTTAACTGGAGAATCGTTCCATCCAATAATAGTTTCATTATCAACACAATGAGTAATTCAAAATATTACAGCTCAGAACACACAATACCATTATTTACACCAATTAGATTAACAACACACCAGTAAATTTTAAAAACTATCTCTGTCCATTCATTGTTCAATATATACGATTTACCATGGTTAACAACCACCCACATTTTGCAATTGCTATCTTCAACGGAATAACATATACATTTTTATCAGTTCATTTAATTTTTAATTAGCATAACTGCGAACTCATGTATACTAGTTCTGGTTGAAAACATATGAATTAAAATCTTACAACAGTCTCATAAGCATAATCGTCAATTAGCATAGATATAACAAAAACTTCACAATATATTACATAAAATAGATTTATCTAAAATCCATTATCAACGTACAAGTTGAGGTCTAATTATCAAAAATTTTAAATCTTAAATACTGTAACCAAATTTCGTTGGTGTTGATGGTGATCTTCAATCCAAAGCTTGCACAATAATATTACTTTATTTCCAATCCAGAGACTTCAACGGTACCTCTCAACCAATGCTAGGGGTACTCTTCTTCCCCCCCTTAGCCCCCCGAGCCGCAAAGGGGCCACACACAAGAAACCATAACACAACATATCCCAATCTTGTCTCACAAGGAAGAGATTCCATTCTTTCTCAAGCTTGAAGTCTCAACTCTCACAAATAAAACACAGTGAAAAAATATTTTGGCACCTTAACAATACTAAGGAAAGTGAGTTATATCCTTCCCTTCTACATCATTTGTTTTATAAAATTTCCCTCACTGACACATGTCCTCATACAGACTTAATTAAATTTTTAAATTAATTTAATTATGATTATGCATTCACACACTTGTCACACTCTCCCCAAGTTGCACAAGTTATTACTATTTTTATTTTAATTAAATAGCCAATTTCCCTCACATTCCCCAATGTGTTCCTATTTTCTCTCTTAGTTGTCCCTTTGTGATGCAGAAGTATCGCCATCAACAGTTAAAGAAGCCAGGTGGAGGACAACTCAACACCTAGCGTACAAATTTCAAACTATTTTTGAACTCCAAGGAGGGTGTGTCATTCTGTTTTGAAAGAATTGTAATTTGAAGCTTTTTAATATTTTGAGGCAAGAGCCATCACATAAGGCTTCTAAAGTTGTAATCGTTTTAATTATCAGATAAGGTTGTAGATACTAAGTATCGTCTCATATTTGAATGTAATTTTCATTCAATGTAATAGTCCTTAGTACCTGAATGTATTAACTATGATAGGATAGCACTAAGGTAGTATGGAGGGAAGGCTCGAGAAGCCTCTCCATGTATAAATATATGTATTCTATGCCCAAATGAGGTTGTTGAATGTTATTGTTATTGTTATTGCTACGTATTATTATCTGGGAGAGTTTTCGAAGCCTATGAAGAGTTGTAGAGGGTTGTGTTAGAACCCTATATAATAGGGGAATCAGTATTCTGACTCTATCTATCTATTTCAGGCATTATGCTTTTTCTCATGGCGCATGGTGAAGGCAGCAGAAAGCACTCGACACTGTCCAAACATAAGATGAGTACTTGCACGCGAGCTTCAAGGCGAATTCCGGTGCATTTTTAGCAACAAATTGTGGATTGGTTTGAATGGAATTTTTCTTTATTCTTGTGGGTCAAATGTAAGGTTGGGTTTATTAGCCAAATTTGGGTTTTTTATAACCTATTTTTGGTGAATTGAGCAAAAATTGGCCCCTTGGACTTTGTGCAAAATTTTATGCAAAAATTAACAAAATTTTTAGCAAAAAGTTATATTGGCCTAGGGACAACCTCCGAATACTCAACACTGAGGGTAAGCGCCATTTTATGCACCAACAGCAAGCACACAAGCCAAAGCCAACGCCAACACCAAACCCCAAAGCCTAGCCTCGGGCTCACTTCATCGAGACAACATGTGACTGTTGGCTCATATAAACGCCAAACGTTCAGTTATCATGTGAATGTGGGATATTGCCCACAAAAAGTCAAAAAATATATAAAACATAGCTTTTCAACCCTGTGCCAGATGTTCGAACCAGATTCAAGGTATCAAACACAGAGGAGCACGCATGCATAGAAGGCTTATGAGGCCTCTTTTTTATTGTTAAAAATCAAAGGCTCTACATATCTAAACGACATCTTGAGAAATTTAAGAAAAGTAGCAAGCCTTTCAAGTATCTTATGGAAACGGGCATTATAGAATTGTTGGGCGTTGAAGAAGAAGAAGATGCTCAAATAGCTTGTGGGATTGACATTTTACGAAAAGCTGAACAGAATCCTGACTATACACAGTTCACTCATTATGAATTGGATCCCTCATTTTTGTTAAGCCTTAACGCTAGGCTCATCCCATTTGCAAATCGCAATCTTGCCACAAGAACACTATATCAATCTGAAAATCACTCAAGGAAAGCAATAGGATACTATGCAACAAATCGACGTGGCAGATGTGACACAACTGCTCATCAGTTATTTTATCCTCAGAAACATTTGTTTAAGACTATGTCATCTGAACGCCTCAATAAGGTGCAATTCTATAATGGTCAAAATGCAGTAGTTATTGTCAATGTTCACTATGGATATAACCAGGAAGACTCTCTGGTCACTAACCATGCTTCAATAGACCATGGACTGTTCTGATCAATGCATTTTCATAGCTTCGTATCTGAGACAGAACACAATGAAAATCATTTTAACAATGCTTCTTCTTCAAGACTAGAAGTAGATTTTGGGAAGCCTCTAGCAGAAAATTTTAAAGTAGATAAGATTCATACAGATGGACTTCTGGACATTGACTCAGATTTCCTCAGTGGTGATATTTTGATTGGGAAGGTGGGTTCACAGCCGTCTGATGCAAGTCTCAGCCTTAAGTTAAAGCACACCGAAAAGGAAATGATGTCGTTGATGATGCAAAGCAGAGGCAATCTCAAAATCAAGCGAGAAGAAAGAAGATGTCAAGCGCACAAGATGGTATTTTGAAATACATGCTAAAGATGATGGAAGTTTGTAAGGCTCAGGGTTTTGTATATGGTATAATTCCAGAGAAAGGGAAGCCAGTGAGCGGTGCCTTTGATAATCTCAGGGCTTGGTGGAAGGAGAAGGTTAGGTTTGATAGAAATGGTCCTGCTACAATAGCAAAATATCAAGTAGAACACTCAGCACCTGGAAAAGATGAGTTTAACGCAATTATTGTTTCAAGTCCTCATACTCTTCATGAACTCCAGGATACCACTCTGGGTTCTTTACTGTCTTCTTTAATGCAGCACTGTGATCCTCCTCAGAGAAGATACCCATTGGAAAAGGGCGTTCCTCCCCCATGGTGGCCATCTGGAAATGAGGACTGGTGGCAGCAAGTGGGTTTGCCTAAAGGACAAGTCCTTCCTTATAAAAAGCCTCATGATCTGAAAAAGGCCTGGAAGGTAGGGGTTCTCACTGCTGTGATCAAGCACATGTCTCCCGATATTGCAAAAATTCGCAAACTTGTGAGGCAGTCTAAATGTTTGCAGGATAAGATGACAGCAAAGGAGAGTGGAACATGGATTTCAGTTGTCAACCAAGATGAAGCATTTGCTCGACAACAAAATCCGAATACTTGCCTTCTTACAAGTGCCGAAGGATATGGAAACGCAGTAACTTTAACATCCAGCAGTAGCAGTGAGTACAATGTGGAACAGTTAGGAAAATTGGTACATGCAGGTGTCCTTGAGGTGGCAGAGTATCCCTATTTTCGAGGTATCCAAATAACACAAATGGAAAGTATCCCAACGTTTAGGTGTTGGTAGAACCATATGGCAAACAGTGAGCTCATTTACAGTGAACACCTGGCAGTTAGATCACAAGTGGCATAGTTTCCCTATATTTCAGGCAGTAGTTGGAGTATCGATTCTCTAGCTGCTAGCAAATCCTAACAACCTTCAGCAAATTCGGGACAACCAAAGAAAACAATTACCAAATTTAGTTTCCATTTAATTTACTGTTGGTTTGTTTTAGGAGACAATTTACAGATGTCATGTATGATTGTAACTTCTTTTCTATTTTTAGAAAGCAGAGTTATGAGCTCGAGTCTGGGAAGACTGGGATCTTTTTCCTTTTTATAGAGATGTAAAAGACAGAACAGGGGTTCGACTAGGCTGAGGAGGAGAGGGTTCGACCGATGGAGTGTTTTTCCATTTGGCTGGACCTGTGAGAGGTGTTTTATTTTGCTGGACAGTGGGTTGTGTTTGGCCAGAAAACTTTTATGTAATCTTTAATGATTGATCAGTAATTGGGCATGTTGTTTACAGGATTCTTGTGCGGATGTATTGGTGTCGTTTTTCCTCTGTTAAAGTATTTTCCTGTCCTCTTTCCACTTGTTTTTCAATTCTTATTATCAGAAGATAGTAAACAGAGCAGAATTTATTGGCAAATATTCTGCATCTGTCCTTTTGATAATCTTTATGTTATTTATCTAAAGAGCTCAGTTAAGGAATTCTTAGCTACTCCTTTGCTTGGATTTTTCCTCCCCTAGTTCTTCCTCAAATCGACACCATTAAAACTCAATTCGATCCAACACTTACACTACCTTGCCCTGTGTAAAAGCATTGTCCAGATATGAGAAGTGAATCACATTTTTAAGCGCAGACCCCATTTGCCCAATGGCCCTCCTTGTTGTCCCAAACTAACCATTTAAAAATAAAAAACCCCATACTTTCATAGCTAGCCTAATATCCATCCCATACAAACCAAGTTAAATCTAAAAGAGAGATCCCTCTCTGAGTCTTGGAGGGCTAGATCCAAGACTCGAAGCGGTTCGAGGTTACCTCTGTGATTGCCTCCGCAGCCTTAGGCAAATTACAGAGCGCTAACATTTTTGGCGACTCCACTGGGGACACTTCTCCAAAGGTGCACTTCAAGTTCAGATTTGACTTCTGATGATGAATAGAAGCTAAACACAGGAAGGATGTACCATTCACCTGGCGACTCCATTGTTCAAGATCCCGAGCTTCAAAGTTCACAAGCGACTTCACTGCTGAAGAATCCAGATTTTAAAGCCTTGATGAGGTTTCAAGATGATAGGGTATGTGGAAAATCCTATATCTTGTGAAGCCATAGAAGAATTCAGGGGTAAGTTAGCAGCATTTCACATTGACGAAGACTTTTTAACAATTGTGTTTTGTATTTTGGAATCGAGCAAATTTTCCCCTAAAAGTAAAATTTGTTTTCTTGAGCTAGTTGTCGAAAAGTTCGAAAATGATATTGAACTTTTGGATTCTCAAATTCAGTCCTACAAATTCCTAGATCTCAAAGAATTCCTAGAAAATATTCCTTCTCCAAAGCAAGAGGAAATCGTACTACCTGTTGATTTGCAGATTGATGATGATTATGTTTTCAAGTATAAGGCTGAAGTTGTAGATGCATGTTTTGATTTTGAGGTTGAAACTGATCTACTAGTCATAGAAGATCTAGGAACGAATATCATGCATCATGCTTTAATCGATCCTATAGCAGATTACATGGAGGTTTATGTTAGCTTGAGTTTTCAAACATGTTTTCTCTATAACGACCAAATATGTCACCAGCTTCCAGTACATATTTCAGCCTTGATTTTTATCAACCACGATGAGGAAACCCAATCATGGGATCAACTGTTGGGTTGGCTTCATTGGCACTTTTTCATTACCTGATTTAGACAGTAACTGTTAGCAAAGTAGGGTAGGTAGGAATGCGCCAATAAGCTCAACATTATGAGCACTTTTATTTTCTATCTCTTCATAGTTTATTTTCAGTTTACAGTTTGGGGGCAGCCCAATGATCAGCTGGTCTGTGAAATTCAGAGTTTAACGGTTCTAGACATCTCCTTCAGAGCTATCTTCCCTAGGTGGAGCCTATGTTAGAAACCTATATAATAGGGGAATCAATATTCTGACTCTATCTATCTATTTCAAGAATTATTCTTTTTCTCATGGCGCATGGTGAAGGCGGCAGAAAGTTCTCGACACTGTCCAAGCATAAGATGAGTACTTGCACACGAGCTTCAAGGCGAATTCCGGTGCATTTTTAGCAACAAATTGTGGATTGGTTTGAATGGAAATTTTTTTTTATTCTTGTGGGTCAAATGTAAGGTTGGGTTTATTAGCCAAATTTGGGTTTTTTATAACCTATTTTTGGTGAATTGAGCAAAAATTGGCCCCTCGGCCTTTGTGCAGAATTTTATGCAAAAATTAACAAAATTTTTAGCAAAAAGTTATATTGGCCTAGGGACAACCTCCGAATACTCAACACCGAGGGTAAGAACCATTTTATGCACCAACATCAAGCACACAAGCCAAAGCCAGCGCCAACACCAAACCCCAAAGCCCAGCCTTGGGCTCACTTCATCGATACAACATGTGACTGTTGGCTCATATAAACGCCAAACGTTCAGTTTATCATGTGAATGTGGGATATTGCCCACAGAAAGTCAAAAAATATATAAAACACAGCTTTTCAACCCTGTGCCAGATGTTCGAACCAGATTCAAGGTGTCAAACGCAGAGGAGCACGCATGCATAGAAGGCTTATGAGGCCTCTTTTTTATTGTTAAAAATCAAAGGCTTTGCATATCTAAACGACATCTTGAGAAATTTAAGAAAAGTAGCAAGCCTTTCAAGTATCTTATGGAAACAGGCATTATAGAATTTTTGGGCATTGAAGAAGAAGAAGATGCTCAAATATCTTGTGGGATTGACATTTTATGAAAATCTGAACAGAATCCTGACTATCCACAATTCACTCATTATGAATTGGATCCCTCATTTTTGATAAGCCTTAACGCTAGGCTCATCCCATTTGCAAATCGCAATCTTGCCACAAGAACACTATATCAATCTGAAAAGCACTCAAGGAAAGCAATAGGATACTATGCAACAAATCGACGTGGCAGATGTGACACAACTGCTCATCAGTTATTTTATCCTCAGAAACATTTGTTTAAGACTATGCCATCTGAACGCCTCAATAAGGTGCAATTCTATAATGGTCAAAATGCAGTAGTTGTTGTCAATGTTCACTATGGATATAACCAGGAAGACTCTCTGGTCACTAACCATGCTTCAATAGACTTTGGATTGTTTCGATCAATGCATTTTCATAGCTTCGTATCTGAGACAGAACATGATCAAAATCGTTTTAACAATGCTTCTTCTTCAAGACTAGAATTAGATTTTGGGAAGCCTCTAGCAGAAAATTTGAAAGTAGATAAGATTCATACAGATGGACTTCCGGACATTGACTCAGATTTCCTCAGTGGTGATATTTTGATTGGGAAGGTGGGTTCACAGCCGTCTGATGCAAGTCTCAGCCTTAAGTTAAAGCACACCGAAAAGGAAATGATGTCGTTGATGATGCAAAGCAGAGGCAATCTCAAAAGCAAGCGAGAAGAAAGAAGATGTCAAGGGCACAAGATGGTATTTTGAAATACATGCTAAAGATGATGGAAGTTTGAAAGGCTCAAGGTTTTGTATATGGTATAATTCCAGAGAAAGGGAAGCCAGTGAGTGGTGCCTCTGATAATCTCAGGGCCTGGTGGAAGGAGAAGGTTAGGTTTGATAGAAATGGTCCTGCTGCAATAGAAAAATATCAAGTAGAACACTCAGCACCTGGAAAAGATGAGTTTAACACAATTATTGTTTCAAGTCCTCATACTCTTCACGAGCTCTAGGATACCACTCTGGGTTCTTTACTGTCTTCTTTAATGCAGCACTGTGATCCTCCTCAGAGGAGATACCCATTGGAAAAGGGCGTTCCTCCCCCATGGTGGCCATCTGGAAATGAGGACTGGTGGCAGCAAGTGGGTTTGCCTAAAGGACAAGTCCTTCCTTATAAAAATCCTCATGATCTGAAAAAGGCCTGGAAGGTAGGAGTTCTCACTGCTGTGATCAAGCACATGTCTCCCGATATTGCAAAAATTCGCAAACTTGTGAGGCAATCTAAATGTTTGCAGGATAAGATGACAGCAAAGGAGAGTGCAACATGGCTTTCAGTTGTCAACCAAGAGGAAGCATTTTCTCGACAACAAAATCCAAATACTTGCCTTCTTACAAGTGCCGAAGGATATGGAAATGTAGTAACTTTAACATCCAGCAGCAGCAGTGAGTACGATGTGGAATAGTTAGGCAAATTGGTACATGCAGGTGTCCTTGAGGTGGCAAAGTATCCCTATTTTTGAGGCATCCAAATAACACAAGTGGAAAGTATCCCAGCATTTAGGTGTTGGTTGAACCATATGGAAAAAAGTGAGTTCATTTACAGTGAACACCTGGCAGTTAGATCACAAGTGGCATAGTTTCCCTATATTTTAGGCAGTAGTTGGAGTATCGATTCTCCAGATGCTAGCAAATCCTAACAACCTTCAGCCAATTTGGGACAACCAAAGGAAACAGTTACCAAATTTAGTTTCCATTTAATTTATTGTTGGTTTGTTTTAGGAGACAATTTATAGATGTCATGTATGATTGTAACTGCTTTTCTATTTTTAGAAAGCAGAGTTATGAGCTCGAGTCTGGGAAGACTGAGATCTTTTTCCTTTTTATAGAGATGTAAAAGACAGAACAGGGGTTCGACCGGGCTGAGGAGGAGAGGGTTCGACCGGTGGAGTGTTTTTCCATTTGGCTGGACCTGTGAGAGGTGTTTTATTTTTGCTGGACAGTGGGTTGTGTTTGGCCAGAAAACATTTATATAATCTTTAATGATTGATCAGTAATTGGGTATGTTGTTTACAGGATTCTTGTGCGGATGTATTGGTGGCGTTTTTCCTCTGTTAAAGTATTTTCCTGTCCTCTTTCCACTTTTTTTTCAATTCTTATTATCAGAAGATAGTAAACATAGAAGAATTTATTGGCAAATACTCTTCATCTGTCCTTTTGATAATATTTATGTTATTCATCTAAAGAGCTCAGTTAAGGAATTCTTAGCTGCTCCTTTTCTTGGCTTTTTCCTCCCCTAGTTCTTCCTCAAATCGACACCATCAAAACTCAATTCGATCCAACACTTCCACTACCTTGCCCTGTGTAAAAGCTTTTTCCAAATCTGAGAAGTGAATCACATTTTTAAGCGCAGACCCCATTTTCCCAATGGCCCTCCTTGCTGTCCCAAACTAACCATTTAAAAATCAAAAACCCCATACTTTCATAGCTAGCCTAATATCCATCCCATACAAACCAAGTTAAATCTAAAAGAGAGATCCCACTCTAAGTCTTGGAGGGCTAGATCCAAGACTCCAAGCGGTTCAAGGTTACCTCTGTGATTGCCTCCGCAGCCTTAGGCAAATTACAAAGCGCTAACAGGTTGTATCAGTCCATGTACATATTTTAATGAATGAATAAAACATAGAGGTTTGACTCCAAATGTATGGTGTTGTATTCATCTAAATTATTTAAGTACATGTGATGTTTCTTTATTCTCTCTTTTTTTTATTTGTTTAGGTATATTTTATGCATGGATATGTTTTTCATGGATAAGTGTGGAAAACTTTGATGTTTCTATAAGTTTCATTTGTTTCTATTTTGATATTCTTGGTTCAAGGAGTGCATAGTGTCCGCAAGGAGTGCGTAGGCCGAGTCGAGATAGACTCAGAAGATCAGAAGAGATAACGTGAATTTACAGTTGAAGTGCAAGGAGTGTACAGTTGTTCACTTGAAGTGCAAAGAGTGCATAGTTTCTTAGTGGAGAGAAAAGATTGGAGAATACTCGTGCAAGGAGTGCGTTGGGAAAAAAAAATTGTTTAAGTGTTGAAGAAGTCTGATAGGAGACGACTGCAAGGAATGTGTAAACAATATTTTCTTCAAAAATCTCTAACTCCAAAAATTCCTCAGAAATTCAAAGGCTGCAAGGAGTGTGCCAGAGGTCTAAAATATCTCAAGGACTTAAAGATCAGGAAGGATAGTGGTCAAAATACTTAAGGAGGAGAGTATTTGCTTGTTTCAATAGTCAAATGGTTGATATTTGTTCAAGAGGATCCAAGATATTTTTTCACCCTTAGATATAGAGAAGTAGTGCAAGGTTTAACCTTGTAAGTCATTAAGACTTCACGAGTTTGGTAGAATTCAGGTGAAAAGATTAAAGGAGGAGCTATTAGAGAGTGGGAATCAAAGGTCAATATCCATTCAGGAGTTTGTAGGAGAATGGACAATCATTGGATCAGGAGGATTTGTGCGAGTGTTAATCAGTGAAGTACTTCAGAATTCATGCATTCGATAGATTGGGCGTGTGGAGAAGTTGGGACCCCAAAAGTCTTGTTGGCATCTTGAATACCATCTCAGTTTGTGTCTCATTGACTTTGAAATACAAAATAGTTTCTCAAACTTGTTGTCCAACAGATCTATTTACATCATATTGATTGGGTCTCTTTTGTGGAGGTGTGATTGTTGAATTTGGATTCTATTATTAGAATAACATGATAGTATGATTTTTTTATTTCTTTTGCTTTTCAATTTCATGGCTGCAAAGCATGAAATTGAGACTTTTATCTCGTGCAAACATTCAATCGAAACCTTGTAATATTTTCCCTTTGTATTAGTTTGTAACTCTTGTTTGTCTGCTTGATTTAGTCTATGTCTAGATGGAAGAGTTGGGAAATTCGTTTAGAATTAAGGGACCATGAATTATATCGCTAGACTAAGTATGGATCTCCCCCTAGGATCTTAGCTCGATCTTAAAAAGGGCATGGGTTTTGTGTTTAAAAGAATCTATGGGTTAATGTATGCATTGAAACCTTATTTAATATGTTTAACAAATGAATCGGAAACAATGTTTAAACCTCACCTCTCTTAACCCTTTTGATATGAACCTTTGACACTTACATATGTCGTATCACAATTTAATGGTTAATGATGAAAATCTTCTATATCTTGACCTGTCCACCATTGAAAGAATCATTACACTGTGTGTTAATATCCTCGGAATTGGGTTGTTAGTTCGTGGCAATTTGCGAGGGTTACATGGGTTTCATGGTGTTCGATATTCCTATCCTTTGGATTACAGGAAATAATCAGTTCTTGGAGTGGGAGATAATGGGAGAATACTACTAGACCTTTGAATTTGTGCTTGACATCAGATACGTTTGCCCAACCCCATTCATTGTATATTGGTTTGGTATACTGGTGTCACAACATTTTCCCCTTCATGAAGAATGTTTAGTTTCATCTTGGTTTACCTTTGAAACTATGGCTCCTGTGGTAAGGCAAAACCGAATAGCTCTCGGGCTTTACTTACCCGCAACAACATATGAGACTTCAAACCCATGCTAGAATTGAGAGATGATTTTGCGTGATGGATTCTGGGAAAAGGGTGAATATTTTGAAAAAAATGTTAAAAACCCATCTGCAAAATGGGTTATTTACCTTCCACGCGGACAGTTTCTTCATAAACAAAGAAATTTCAGAGATATGCCTCATTTTCTATCCTTTCCACCTTTTCTCTCTGTGGATTTTAAATCCTGACAGTTATTGGCCCTACCCTGAGGAATAAAAACCCCTCTGATAGGAATAACCAATATCCTAAAACATATTCATATCCTGGGAATTGTAATGGATGTCAGTCATGGGTACAGAGGTATCATGCTGACATTCCATACCTGCAGATGCATCTTTCTCAAGTTATGGCATAGGAAAAGACCCCAGACTCAGACTACAAGAAACCTCTCCCAGATCTAGAACCTGTATATTGTGATGCGTGTTCAACATGGATTTGAAGATACTGCAAATACATCCCATACTTGCAAATACGTCTTAACGAGATGTTGATGCAAAATAGAGATCTTGAAAGAGAAAATTAGGATTTGAGATCTGAATTGCAACGAACTCTTCCTTAGGAAAACAAAAGATTAAGAAAATATGGGGATATCATCATTAAGAATTCAACTAATATCAATGTTGTTATATTTTGGAAATGCACAATTCTTCTTTTTCAAATGTTTAATTTGGTAAATAAATATGTGGTTTGTTTTGATTTTTTTTTATTGGTTTGTTAAAGCATCATTTGTTACATGGTTTTTAGACTAGATACATAATCATATATTTTGTAGCTTGTCTTAAATTAGTTTATGAGATTTTTAATTAGATTTTTTTTTATTATTTTATTTCCAGGTCTCAAGAAGGAACGTGAAAGATTTTTTATACATTGTTGGCTCATTGGAGGATCATGAAATATTTTTTATTTGAAAATAGTTTATGTTTCAAACAATGAATAAAGTATTTTTGAATATTGTTATAACAAACTCTTGCTAAGTTGTTATAAATATTATTGTTATAAACCCAAGTTAGAATTTGGTTTGAAGACTCTATTTTTGGAAGATCTGTCTCTATCATGTGGGTATGAGAAGTTGATCAGTTTAGTGTTTAAATAGTCTATTGAGATTTGACATGAGGGGGATTGGAATACTGGAGGATGGAATAAAGTTTAATTTGAAAGAAGGATATGAATAGGCATTTTGATTGATGGCTTTTGTCCTGATAGTAAAGTGACTAGTATGATTATTTTGTTAGTCATATTTCTTTTCATATTGTTCTAAGCTCAAAACATATGTTGATTGAATTGGCTTTCATCTATTTATCAATATATGATTTGATGTATTTATTTTATGTTAATCACATAGTTCATTGTTCCAGTTTATTATGATCTATATGACATATCAAATATAAGACAAATATCTCTAAGTTTTGAGTTGATTCAAATATTTTGAATTTGTTATACCAATTACAGTGATTGGAGATTTTTCTATTCTCTGTATATTGAATCATAAAATGTCATATGGGATTATATTACACATTGTCTTTCTGTCACCTCCAAATATCTTATTAATCTCACATTACCTGAATTTATTTGGGTAAGATCACAAATCATGCTTCTTTTTAATTTGTTTTCCATAGATCTCTCTTTTGCAAACAGGTTGCGGAAGCATGTCTTACACAGAAAGACATAATTACAATTCGATTTTGGTTGATGATCAGTAATAGATTAGTTTTTATTTTATTATTTTAGTTTGTTTATTTTTTATAGAACGAATGAGAATTAACATTTAAACTTAAAATACTTTGTCCATTTAAGTTACATCAATACAGTTTGCATTCATTCCTTTTTTTGTGTGAATTTTCTTTGATTAAATTACTAATTAGTCCTATATGTTTATCTGGTACTTAAATTATGTTTAAGAAAATTAGTTTGACAAGGCTTTATATAAACCTTCTATATATATGCATATTGTGTATCTTGTAAATAAAGGCTTGCAATATTTATATATTAAAACATAACTATGTTAGTGATTGTACATATTAATTTCATGTAGGTAGATAGTTATCTTTGTTTTTCGTTTCGTGGTTTACCTTAGTACTATCCATCGACTGACGAAGACATAAAACCCATCAGGGTAGGTTATCTTAAACGGATTAGGTTATTTAGACAACCTCAAACTGAACCTTCCCTTCCTGTTGACAATGTGTTCACATATGCCCATCAAAAAATGGCGCTAGAAGGAGGGCCTGAGGTAAATTTAATGGTTAAAAGTTTTATCCCTCAGCCCGTTATTATTCCAGATTTGTAAATTCTTCTTATGTGTCATCTTAAAATGCACTAGAAGGCAAGTTAGATGACAATCTAACTATTTGGAGTCAATTTATTCATTTTCTTAATTTTTCATGGCTCCTGCCCAAATCATTGTGTTGGAACATGCTTTAAATTTCTCATTACCAATTATTCCCAACAAGACAATTGATCTCTTGTCATAACTTGCCTTTGATGGTGAAGGGAACACATCTACACTATAACATATTTATAAATTTTGTTCTAAGTTCTTAAAGACTAACATCACTAATCTCAATCTCATATGTAGGTTCTTTTCCCTCACTTTTCGAGGATGGGTTAAATATTGGCTTGAATCCTTTCGAGCTAATTCTATCCATTCTTGGTCTGAGTTTGTAATTGATTTTTTATCAAATTTTAACAATTGTGATTATGATGAATTAGGTGAAGAATCAAATTGCTTAAGGAAAGACAACGATGAATCATTCAAGGATTTTGCAATTAGGTTCATACATGTTTGTACTAGATTCCCTCTGAAAGAAATTCCTCTTATTGATGAATGGTTTCAAGATCTCATTTCTCCCTCGGACAAGCAAGATCGATTAATTGTTAACCAAACTGAATTGAGCACTAATACTCAATCTCAGGGTGGTTTAAAAGTTCATGATGATATTGAAGTCATTAAAGCACCACATTGTTTGTTGACTTCTTTCATTTTGGCAGATCGGGAGAAGCATGACTTTTTACAAGATGTAATTTCTGCTTTTGATATTTCTTTGTCAAAAATGTCTTCTTCTATTGAGGAAGGAGACTTGAATTTAAAAGGAGACAATGGCCAAACTATCCAAGATATTATTATTGTTTTTGAAGTAAAAAAGATGGAATGTGAAGTTTGCAGTAAAACTTCCCCTCACTCATTTGAACAACTTCAAGATCAATTAGTGGGGCATGACATCATTAGTCAAACTAGCATTGGATAATCTAATTCTAGCAATTTTATCTCACATTCACCCTTTTATGATAAACATGATTTGGTCTTGGAAAATATATCATGTTCTTTAAAAGAGCATATGATGGGGGTTGATCAGTTTATACAAGGAGAGGGAACAAAACCACAATTTGAAACACATATGCCTATCATTTCAAGAGATGCATTCCATCTCCTCAACTCTTCTACATATTATTCCTTGTGCCCTGATATTTTTTATCATTGTTCTATGCAATCATGTGTTCAGATCACTTTGGAATGAATTATACACTATATAATCAGGTACAAATGTATGGTGATTTTTGCACAAAAGATAAAGAAGAGAAACTTTTTACTCATGATCATATTACTTCTTATTCTAATTAGTTATATGTGGGGGAATTAAGGAATGAATTAAAAGGGTCTCAAGTTGTGTCTTCCATTGATTCAATAAAATTTGTGCTCAAAGGAGGATCTGATTTTTACCATGATCAATTATTTGAGGTTGAAAAGTATAATCAACCAAACACCATTACCAGTCATGATTGTTCAAAAACATTGGTTGATCCATTTATTTCACCTCAAATAGTTAATCTTGAAGTATTCGAGCTCATTGAAAAGTTTCAAGAGAATGGGAACTGATTAATTATGCTTCAAGGTCTATTATGAATTCTTCACAATCTTCTTCTTATTGATCTATCTGACATTATGAGTATATTTCTTCTTTTTCTGTACTTGCACTATCTTTAATAGGATATGAATTTGTGATGGGAGATTCCTTGGAATAGAGATTATGTAGTTTATCCCAAAGTTCTTTGGCTGATGAACATTTTCCCACTTTCTCTCTTACTGGATCAAGTAATCCTTCCCAAATGAATTCCATTTCTATTTTGTAGTTTCTTTTTAATTCTGTCTTGCCTACAGTCTTCAATTTCTTTGTATATGTGTATCTTGTAATGACTGATTGCAAAACATCATATCCCTATGCTTGTAAGAATAATTTCATTCTTCTTCTCCATATCTCATAGTCCAAACCATTATGACCATTGAATAACGTTATTCCATTTTTACATGAATTGTTTCTCTCCGTGATATACCTTCTAGTGGTTAAACTATTTCCTAAAGGAACATGCTCTGATACCAATTATTGGAATACTAAGAGGGGGGGTGAATCAGTATGAACACTTTTACCACATTTAACCACAATATATGAACTTCAACTTTATCAATAGTATATCATCAATGTATCATCAATATATCATGAAGATATAAACATAAGAAGCATCACATCAATAGCATCAAATAAAATACACAGTACACCAGAATTTATGTGGAAACCCAAATGAGAAAAAAACCATGGAATGCTTTCTTATATATCAAAAAAATACATTCATTGGAAGAACCAACTTCCTAATTCTACAACACCAACTGGAAGGAGGCACCAACCTAAAGGAAGCTACAATTCCTTGAATTCTCTGGCTCCAACCAGAAGGACGCTACAAACCCTTGATTATCAGGATCCAATCTGAAGGAAGCTCCACATCCCTATGTTCTCCAGCACTAATCGGAAGGAGGCTATGACCCCCTTTACTTTCCCTATCATGCTTCCCTAAAATATAAATGTAGACCAAATGTCACTACCACAATCACTGCCACTACCATTGTCACTGTTAATTTCACTACCACTGTCACATCAAACTATAACCTATCAACCTGCCACTATATCCAAACTATCACTATCAACCTATCCACCCTGTTAGTTTCACCAATACTTAACCAGATCCTCTCACATGGATCATGTACCAAGGACACCTCTCAAATAGATGTCCAACATCACCAACACATTCTTCTACCAAGCATGTACCTATTGGAGTTACTTCACACACACCTAGGATTTATTTTTCCTAAGGTATTTCCTATGTTTATTAGTCAATATTTAGTCTCCTATATTTTAGGAAGAATATTCCTCTAGGGAGAATATTCTCTTCATTTTTCACTTCAGTTTGATCAGTTGAGTGGAGTTTAGATGATACATTGGGATTATCACCATGCAGCATTGGGATCATCACTAGATAATGTGCATTGTACTTGGTATCATCACTAGACTAGTGCATTACCCATGATTCCCTGATCTCCTCCTCACTTCTCTCTGTTTTATTTAGTTAACAAAATACTGACAGACAAGTTAACTCAGCTAGGTGGCAATTCACTCTCGTAACTTCCCGAGAGACTAGACTAGGTGGAAGTTTACTACCGTAATTGTTGGTGTGTGTCCATGTCACTCTATAACACCACTATGGTGCATTGGATTCTCCTCCAGTGTGCATTGGTTGAGTTATACAGAGTATATCATGTGTAAATTATCATTCATTCTTTTGGTTAATGAGAAGTCTTCCATTCTTTCTCTCTTGATTTTCTTTTCTTCTATTTTCTCTACAACCGTGTATGTCAATTCCTAGATATATCTATTATTTGAAGGTTCAACACATTTACATGGTATTAGATCCAATAGAATTCTAGGGAAAAGGCACACCAAATTATTTTTTCAGATGCCGAAGATTGAAGACAGCGGAAAATGAAATTTCCAAAAGAATTCATTCTTACACCTTACAACTTATTTGCATGGAAGGAGAATATGATAATGCATATTTGAAGCAAAGGATTGTACATGTTAACCATGAACATAGAGGCAGAACCAACATCATCCTTAGAAAAATCCTAGTATCTAAATCGAATGGATAAAGCATCTGGAACAATATGCAGTCTCATTTGTATTGAACTTCTTCTTCATATATCCTCATGTAAAACCCCTAATGAAGCCTGGACCACCATGGAAGGGATTTTTGGATAACATGATGAGATGAGGGGACACATGCTTGAGGTGGAATTTCTCACATTGGATCCAAAAATCTTCGAAAATCTCCAAGGTTTATTTAGCATATATAAGGATTTGTTGTCGCAACTGAAGGCTTGTGTGGTTGATAAATCTAAGGAGGAGAAAAAATGGTTCTCACCATTCTCTCCAAACTTGGTCCAGAATACTCAGTGTTCATATCCATATTTCATTTAGTTAGATTCACCTTTGGATCTACCATGATGATTCCCTCTCTCGAGGCCTTTATCAAGACTCTGACACAAGAACAGAGCAAGCTCATCAATATGGGAAAAATCAAAGGTCCAAAGGAACATGCACTCACTATGCAATATGGCAGTGGTCTTGAATATACTAAATCTAAAGATAAATACAAAAGGAAATAACATGCAAATATGAATAAGGAAGGGTACTCAAAACCCTTCAACAATTCCTCCAGATCCAAAGGTGGAAAGGGAAGAAGAGAGGATAAATGCTCTTACTTCCATAAAGGATTCCATCCTGAATCTGCATGTATGCAGAAATAGTTATATCCAATGACCCAAATACTTCATAAAAACAACCTTGGAGATCGCATCCCCGAGGTTTCCAAGAAGAAGAATCCAAAAGATCAAAATCCCAGAAAAAGAAATTATATCCATGCTTTGATTTCCATCAACTCCTCTCCCTATGCTTGGATCATAGATTCAGGAGAATCACACTACATGGTTGCCACAAAATAGTTCTATTCTTCATTGGATTCATGAAAATGTCCTCCTATTCTGATGGGGGATAAATCTCTAGTCGAGGTCACCGACAAAGGAAGGATTGAACTCACAAAGGGAAGCTTCGAGAGTGTGTTGCATGTTCCCAAACTTTCCTTCAATATTCTCTTTGTGTATTATATGACTAACTCCAGCAATGGAAAGAGAGTCATATTCACACCTGATGCAATGGATATATATAACATGAAAACAAATTCTAGGGTTTCTACCAGTGAGGTAAATCATCAATCTTGACTCTACACATTTTCTGAATTTATTGAACCAGATTCTGCATTACTGCTTACCCATGCTAATGAAAGTAGTAGGATATGGCATGAAAGGTTTGGGAATTTAAATTTCATATATATGAAACAACTTAGAAAGAAGGGAATGGTTGATGGTCTACCCGAAATCCACTTCTCCAAAGGAATTTGTGAGGGATGTGTTCTTGGAAAACACCCTAAAGATAAATTTGACACATGAAAGACACAAAAGGATCCATCTCCTTTAGATCTGATCCATAGGGACCTCATGGGCCCTTTTCCACATCCATCAATCAACAAATAAAGGTATGTGATCATTTTTTTTTATGATTTCCCATGCGTCACATGGATTTTATTTCTCAGGAAAAAACTAGAGGTCTTTCAACACCTCAAAGATTTCAAAACCCTTGTTGATACACAATCAAGAAAGAAAACTAAACTCCTTCAAACTGATAATGGGGGAGAGTATTTCAATGATGAGATCCATAATATTTGTCATAAGGTAGGGATCTAGTTGCAACACACAGTTCCCTATACTCCACAACAAAACAGAGTTGCTGAGCAGAAAAATAGATCTCTAAAAGAGATGGCATCTTGCATGCTACATGCAAGGTCACTTCCATAGATATTATGGGACAAAGAACTTAATTGTGAAACCTACATCCAAAATATATCTCCCCATAGATCTGTCAAGAATAAGACCCCCTACAAGGCTTGGATCGGCCTCAAACCGGAAGTGACCCACTTTCGTATTTTCGATTCATGTGCATGGGCCCAGGTTCCCTTTGAAAAGAGGAAGTCACTTGATCCACAGAGCACATAGTGTATATTTGTTAGATACCCCAATTATGTGAAGCGATATAGACTTATTGATGTTTCCTTGGAATGCCTCATCATTGAGCAAAGTATCCAATTTGAGGAAAGTGTATCGCATGTACCTTAGCAGCTGCATGCAGACACCTTTGTTCTTCCACCTATTAGAGATGATGAGAATGCATATGTAGAATCTTATTCAGATGAGAGTTTTGATTCATAGCATTCACATGATCCATATACAGAGACAATACAGTCATATGCAGAGTCAGTGCATCTCGATGCATATGCAGAGCCAGAGCAGAGGCCCAATTGGGCCTAGACTACTCTTCAAGATGCAGTAGATCTTGGTGGTGATCCAGTTGATATTAGGAGGACTCAATATGATTTCTAGGAGCATCATCTTGCATTCACTTCCACTAAACCTTTTCCACCTAGGAATATCTTCTTGGTTCAGTATTCAGATCCATAGTAATAAATTGATTTTGGAAATTAT
Source organism: Picea glauca (assembly GCA_000966675.3). Lineage (NCBI taxonomy): Eukaryota > Viridiplantae > Streptophyta > Pinopsida > Pinales > Pinaceae > Picea > Picea glauca. Next base: position 459,854 of record JZKD02S1885992.1, on the reverse strand, counting down.
ATGGAAATTTAATTTTATGGGAAATTATTTCGTTTTTAGTAAATTCAAATTTGGAAAAATTTTGCCATTTATGGCAATTCCGAATTTCAAATTTGTTAATTGTAATAAATTATTATGACTGTTGGGCAGAATTCTTATTTGACCCAACTAACTATTTGACAATGACACTTGTTAAAAAATAGAATATTTTATATTAATTGCAGGAAGACAAATGGAACAGCAATGTTGAAAGTGGTTGACCATGACTCCATGAGTGGGGAACATGTTGGAACTACGCCTGGACTAATTTTTACAAGTGGAAAATTAATGATTTGGCCATTGGCAGCCCCTGAAAATCAGAGATTTAGGAAGCTGCGAAAATTCCAAGGAAGGGAAAAGACCTAGGCAAGTTACAAATAAGCATATGTGAGGAGGCAGGATGTTGCTGAGTATGATGGGGAAAAGAATTTAGTTGTGATTTTATTTTCTTTCACTTGCTGTTATGAACACTGGAAAGGTGTGAGGCAAGAAGAAAAAGTGACTGAATTTGAAGGATAATGTTGTAGAGGGATTTCCAAGTTCACCCTTATGGACTCATGGTCAGGCTAGGGGGTGAATTAGGCAAGTAATCGTGGTTGCTCGGTTCTACGGTTGGGAGGAACATGGTTATTCCCTTTGTTTTCTCCGCAAGATAGTTCAGATATGTTACTCTAAACTCCATCTGTCTGAATGAATTGTTTTGTTAGATATATTGTACATGTTATAGCTATACAGAAAAGAGTTCTTGTATCTGTTTTAATGATCATATAACTGTTGTAAGTCCTTTCCTGTACCTAAATAATTCAGTATTCTACCTCTGTTGGATGAATTGGTTGTTGTTTTAATGGGATCCTTAACGATGACATGCATGCAACAACCTAGACAATGGCTATTTGAAATTCAGTAAATAGACTGTAGGATCTAATTGTAGATTTCTTTTCTAGAAGTCATTTTTATTCCTTAAAAACAAATATAGAATTGAACACCTAACAGTGAACGAATAGAAGTAATATATGCGTACATACGTTTCCAAGCTTTAAACAGAATCGAGTATGTATATCAATGAACGAACAGAGCGTGTATATATATATATATATATGTTTCAAAACTTTAAACATAATCGAGTATGTATATCAATGAATGAACAGAGCGAATACATGTATATATATAGGTTTCAAAACCTTAAATAGAGTCGAATATACACATCAATGAACAAACAGAGCGAATATATATGCGTAAATGTATTCCAACCTTTAGAAAAGAAATACAGAGTTTATTAGGTATCAATGCATGAACAGAGCTATATATGCATATATCTATGTTCCAAACTTTAGCAGAGTCAAACATGTTTCAGTGCATGAACAAAACTATTACATGCATATGTAAGATCAAAATTTAAACAGAATGTAATATTTAACAATGAACGAACAACACTAATATATGCTTTTATTCCATTCTGTAAATTTAAATCAAGGGGGAAAACAAAATTCATTCATAGTCTAGAACGATGAAACATAGGGGGTGAACAAAATCCAGGGAGTAGGACTATCCTAAACAGGACGATTTAATCATGCTAGCATCTTACTACAGGGAAGTGAATCAATAACTTCACCAATACATCATTAGCATAGACACTTCCTACTTATCCTATGCGCAGAAAGAATATAAGAAATTCAAGACTGTGGCATTTTCCATTATAGAATAACTAGCAAACAATTGCTTCATATTTTTGTCAGAAAGTTTTCCAAGAAAAATCTAATTAGACAGTTTTTTATAACAGAAGACTACACAGACTATCATCAACAAGATCCAACAATAGTGGCCATTATAACTAGTAAAATTGTTCTGAATACATTATATCATAGGGGTAATGTACAGAACGTCGAAGATAAGCCTTTTTCCCAAAATAGTCATCACAGCAGAAACACTACGAACATAATCGTGACTTCCATGCTTGTTTTTAAAGAGCAATTTGAGAGCCATTTTTATGGAACCCGAGTACCTTTGTCATGTTGAACAGAGTCTGGTACCTACACCGAGGAGCGAACATCCCTACATTCATCCATCACAGGAAAGTGTTAGCAAAGTATTAAACTTCAATTTATAAAATTGAATGTATAGTTGAGGTCCACAGGGATGCCAGACTACTTAACTTAAAACGCCATGACCTCCAGTGGCCATGCCTGGTTTGTAACGTGACCCTAGATGGGAGGATTGATTCCTAGAACTTCTGGTGGGTACCTCATAACAAAACAAATTCCCACCATTAATACAAAGATACCCCTTTCACGTAGAACTTTA
>JZKD02S1885992.1:435499-456899 GCA_000966675.3 Picea glauca | reverse complement strand
ATATATATATATATATATATATATATATAAATGAACAATCAACATGGTGCCAGGAAAGTATCCCAACTCACTAGGAGATAATCTACTAGAAGGCCATCACAATACTGATGCAAGAGCATCGCTCCATGTCAGCCAGCCAACCAACCAACCACGTCAGTGTGCATGCATTCAAGGTTGAAGGGAGGTGCAGCCTCACTTGAATTTGAATTGAATGTAATTAAATGCTTAGGCTGTTGAGCCATAGAAGCCATGCCTTTGCGCAGGCATTAGGTAGATCGACCTTTATTGAGGACTGGCTAAGATCTAGTTCCAGATCCTGGACTAGACAGCGCATTGAATGTAATTTAATAGAGTAGGTAGACCTGGAGGGAAGTGCTCAATGAGCCGTAAGATAAAAGAGATTTTCAGATCTCATTTTTGTAGTTAGTGAAGATAGGAGATAGAGAAGAGAAGAGCCAGAGAGAGCTCGGGAACACTCTTGTACAAACAAACATTTGCCATTTTTAATATATACAGAAGCAGTTTTTCCTGCACATGTTCTATCTTATATGCATGTCTATAAGTGTTCATTATATGTTGTGATTGTGTGTCGTTATCATGCAATTGCAGGGAGTGTGTTTGATTTCAGGTTCGAGAGGTCTTTGAGGTTTCATGTCAGGAGGGCATGATAGAGTGTTGCAAACTCTGAATACCAGTGCACAGAGGATGCACTTCTGAACTCTGAGGAGTCAAACAAAGATGTGCTGAGGCACAGGATTGAATTCAACAACTCAGGAAGAAGACCTGTGAGGTTGTTGAACACCTCAGGAGGTAAGGCTGTGTAGTTGAAACACAGTTGAAGACATAATCATTGAGGATTTTGTGAGAGCTTTGCCAAGTGGGCATTGAGCAAGTGCATAGGTGCACAGAGGAAGAACTCTGCTGTGAGTTCAGAAGACCAGAATCACTGAGGATTCTGAGAGCTCTGCCAGGAGGGCATTGAACGAGTGCATAAGTGCACAGGAGAATAGAACTACTGAAAGTTCTGTGGAAGGAAGAGACTCCGCCAGGAGGGCGTTGAGAAAGTGTGCAAGCAGGAACAACAGAGAAAAGAACTCTTTGAGTTCTAGAAGTTAGAGGAAAGGTCCACTGAGGGAACTTTCACTGGGCTATTGAATACCCAGAAAGAATCAGCAAGAGGTTGCTTGAGCAATTAGAGAGCCAGGAAGGCATTTTATTCTCCTTCTATAGGAGAGGAGAAGGAGGAGAAAATCCCTCAAGGGGTCTGAGTGTTCGTGAGAAGCTCAGGAGAGACAGCACTGTAGGTGTGCAAAGACTCTACAGAGACACAAGGGTCAAAGAATCCTTAGAGGGTTCGAAAGGAGAAGGAAGCTTAGGAAGGGCAGCGTTGTATACGCGCGGCGAGACTCAAGTTCGAGGAGCTCGCAGAGTAATTAGACAAAGGTCGAGGCCTTTGAGACTCGGAGATCCTTCCAAATATGGGAAGAAGGCGCGAAGGAGCTCAAGAAGGAGCAACAACAGTCGTTGGATAGACCGAAAGATCTGGACCGTTGGTGTTACGTGTTTAGAAGGAGCTCAGGAGAAGCCCATAAAAGGAAGGGGACCGACAGCCGTCGGATCTCACTTAGAAATCCCATAGGCCATCAGATCGGGAGAAATTGCATGGAGGTTAAGCCTCAGGAGGAGAGCAGAGAGGAAGAACAGATCTGAGCCATTGGATCTGAGAGGAAACGCCAACAACCGTTTGATCTGTGGAAGTTGCACGAGGGTTAGCAGTCGGGATATCGGCCATCAGGAAATCGGAGTTCTCGAGGTCGTGTGAGTTGGAGCAGCGCAAGTTACGAAATCTCGACGGCATCTAGACCATCCGTTGGTAGAGGGACACGTGGCAGAGATCTAGCACCATCAGCATTTAGGTGAATCGGGAAATCGACATTCCTGTTGACAAGAGATCAGGAAGGATCGAGGTCAGAACCCCCGACATAATCTGGACCGTCCGTTCGGTGGACAAGTGGCAGAAATCAATCGAAGGATTGAGATATCGGCATCCAGAGAATCGGAGTTCTCGAGGTCGAGGGAAACAGGACATTGGAAGTCCTGAAATTCTGACGAGATCAGGACCGTCCATTTGGAGAGGATGCGTGGCAGTGATCAAAAGCTACTGGGGAAAGCTCGATAGGAGGCTTCCTCAATAAATCGAGAATCGGGATATCGGAGATCTCGGGAGCAAAGAATTTGTGCATTAGGAAATCGCAATCCACGATTTCCCGACAAGATCTGAACCATTCGCTTGGAGGACGTGTGTCAGAGGATCCCGAGGAGTCGGGGATCGGCATATCGAAGTTTTCGGAGGCAAGAAACTCTTGCAGCTCGAAGTCCCGATTCACGATATCCCGACAGAGGAGCGTGTGGGGCCACCCAGGTGCTCAGTGAAGGACAAGTGGCAGATCAAAGGTCGGGAGCCAATTGGAAGACAGAGCTGTAGTGGGAGCCAGCTGTCAGAACAGCAGAGGAGGAGGATAGTGCCGAGGTCGAGGACAACTGTCAACTAAACGGTGAATCAAGATTTTGACGATCGGGAATCCTGTAGGCGGCTGCATCGTGACATCGCAAACCCTATAGCCCCGACAGGATAAGGTAGTGGTCACGGAGGTTGGTCACATGAGCCGGAGCTGAGCCAGGAGGGCCAACGCATGGAGAAAAGGCACATCGGAGAATCGGTAATCGAGAGATCGAGGGTACAGAGGTCAAGGCTCATCGGGAAATTGGAAGCTGAAATCTTGATAGGAGGTTAAGGCCACGGTCGCGGAGGCATGGTCATGTGCGACAAGAGCTAAGCTTAGGAGGGCTTGCGCGTGAAAGGAGCTCATCGCAAATAGGGGATTGGAGAGGTAAGGAGTTCTCGACAGCGGGAACCACGAAACCCCAAACTCCGATACAGAGTCGGGGATAACCACGGTCAAGTGTCGAAGGCCGTGGGGACGAATTAAAGGACCTGTGGATCGGGTATTAGAACAGAGATTCCACCCAGGAATCAGAAGAGCCAATTCGACTCAGAAGAAAGGAGATTGAAATCGATCCTGTGAGAAAGAGGTCAGGTGAAGAGACCCTGTGGGTGATAGAGGGGACCTCTTTGCATCAGATACTACAAATAGAATGCATCAAACTCAGAGGAGGACAGTTACGGTAGACCCTTTTATCTCTCTATGACAAATGAATAAACCCTTTCGGTGCTACAACAATTTGCCTCTGAAACAGTTTTCATTCTCAGAGTTAAGTAAAAGATTTGGTAGAAACCCATGGAACACAAACAGAGGGCGCAGGGCCATGGTGGTATAGAGCAAGAACTTTCGGTATTAGCCTCTACCATGGTCTACTTTGGAATGACAGGGGAGATCGCATAAACTATGATTCCTAATACAAAAAGTAAAGTTTCTCTTAAACACACCCATGAACCCTTTGTTTTCATTTTAACTTAGGATTCGATAGTTCCATAGGGTCTTACCAGGTAGATGGAGGTTGTTGCGGACTTCACCAATGAGGATCGTAGAGGTGGCAACCCTTTCCTTTGCAACAATGCGCATTACAGAACCTCCTCTACGAAATCACAAGAATGAGGCTGTCAAAACCCTAGAGGGATGATCACCACCCTTAACCATTCATAAGTACAAGCCATGTGTTAGGGCTTGGATGGCGCATTAGGATTGGGAAGAATAGGGGGACGAGGTGTCAGGACTGAGGCCAATTAATTCCAGGTCAGAGTCTTAACTCCTCCTGACAGATGCACCTACCTTCCTTAATGTGGAAGATACGAAGTTAAACAACAGTATAACCATGACTGTCTAGGGTAAATGATCGATCGTTACACCTTGACTCTCTGAAGTGCTCCTTTATTTACACCAACTGGACGAGGAGGGGTATTTAGTTAGTTACGCAGTGACCTAAGCGGGACGAGTCGAGGCTCTATTTGTTATGGTGGAAGACTCCAATCGTATCGTAACCAAAACGTAACATCAGATAAAGTGCTTTTTTACCCACCCTTAAATTGCACCTTTAATAACAGTAGTCAGCCTTGTATGCCTTTGGTGCTAATGTTGAATTAGCTAGGTAGGAGTATAGGTAATTAATGTCAGGGTTATAACATTGTGCGTGCAAAGTCCACTTCAACCCAACTCCCTTAATTAGAAAAGTGGAAATTCAAATCCTCAGGTATGGGCCAATGAATCTAAGTATCAATATCTATATAGTATGATATAGGGGTTTAGGAAAAGGCCTATTTTTCATTAGAACTTCTAATTTGTGCTAAATTAATATGTCAAAGGGTCACTCCAAGCCGAAAGGGAGATGTAAGCACCCATCTTATGAAAAATTTAAAGGATAATGTCCTTAGGAATTTTTTTTATTTTTTTTTATGATAAATTTGAGGTTTATTACAACACTCCACTAGTTGATAGGACACTATACATACTTCTAGTGGGGAGCTTGTTGTATCCCACACACTCCACACCATACCTCTCCTATGCAGTTGGTGCAATCTTCGGGTTCATGCAGGAGTCGTATGAGCTATATTGGAAGGATGCAAAGTGTATCCTTCGATACGTACAGGGAAACATCACCTTTGGGATTCACTATTCAACAAAATCTACATTGGAACTCATTGGGTTCATTTATTCTGACTGGGATGGCGATAGCATTGATTGCAAGTCCACATCCGGTTACTTGCTCAGTCTTGGTTATGGGCCTATCTGTTGTTCGAGCAAGAAGTAGGCTGCTATTGCTCTATATTCAACCGAGGAAGAGTAAAAATGGGTAGTTAACATAACCATTCAGGCTATGTGGCTACAACATTTTCTTGTTGAGTTGGGCATTCAGTTTCATTGACCGATCGTCATATGGTGTGACAACCAAAGAAATCTTAAGTTCTACAAAGATCTAATTAAGAGGTAATGGACGAAGCACATCAAGATCCACATGCACTACATTTGGGACTTAGTACATGAGGGGATCATCGACCTATGTTTATGTCCTTCAGCAGAACAAACTGCAACCATATTCACCAAGACCTTCACTGAGAAGACGTTTCATTCTCTGCGCAGTTGTCTTGGAGTGAAGGACATAGTTTCCTAGCAACTTTTAGTTCTTATTTTTACATACATTATACTTTGAGTGGGAGTTTTCCCATGAGGTTTTGCCTCATTCCTCACTTTATTTCAGTGTAATTTTTGTATTTTCATACCTAACATGGCCTTGTTGTCGGAACCCATTCTTTATTTTCACCATAGTGATGTGCAGGGGGGGTGTTGGACTTACTTCACACACACCTAGGATTTATTTTTCCTAATGTTTTTCCTATGTTTATTAGTCATTATTCAGTCTCCTATATTTTAGGAAGAATATTCCTCTAGGTAGAATATTATATTCAATTTTCACTTCAGTTTGATCAGTTGAGTGGAGTCTAGATGCTAGATTGGTATTATCACCATGCAGCATTGGGATCATCACCAGCTAATGCAAATTGTCCTTGGGATCATCACCAGACTAGTGCATTACCCATGATTATTTGATCTCCTCCTCACTTCACTCTATTTCAGTTAGTTAACTGAAGACTGATAAACTAGTTAACTCAGCTAGGTGGAAGTTCACTCTCGTAACTACCCGAGAGACTAGACTAGGTGGCCATTTACTCTTGTAACTGTTGGTGTGTGTCCATATCACTCTATACCACCACTATGGCTCATTAGTTTCTCCTCCACTATGCATTGGTTGAGTTATAAAGAGTATATCATGTGTAAATTATCATTCATTCATTTGGTTAACGAGAATTCTTCCAGTCTTTCTCTCTTGCTTCTCTTTTCTCTAAAAATGTGTATGTCAATTTCCAGCTAGATATATTATGTGCAGTTTCAACACATTTACAGTACGAAACCATTAACCTATAGCATACCAAACATCAATTGTGTACCACAATTGTACCAAAACATACATCGACCATGCACCAGCACCTGTACCAAAGTGTGCATCAACCATGCACCAAAACTATTCCAAACCATGCATCAACCATGCACCACAACTATGCATCGACCATGCACCACGATTGTGCCAAACTGTGCATACACCATGCACCAACACTTATACCAAACCATGCATAAAACATGCACCATTACATGTACCAAATGCCTCAAACATCAACCATGTACATCAACACCATACCATGTACCAATATTGTACCATACCATGTAACAACCATGTACATCAACACATGCACCATACCATGTACCAACAATGTATCTCAACCATATATCATGCCATACACCATGTAGCATAGGATATACCAAGAAAATACTATCAATGGTGTACCTCAACCAAGTACCAACATCACCAAGAGATGTATCTCATACATGTGCTATCATATACCAAGTGTAATCCTCAACAATGTATCAATATCATTGACAACCATCCACCATTTTCCAATGCTTCAAGATTATACCAAGAATAAGCCTCAATCATGTACCATAGCAACATTACCATGTAACCAAACCAGATACCAAGATACCAATACAACCAAGATTTACTACTACTCAATGTTCATTATCACCAAGATGTACCATGCATCAACAAGACATGCTTCTCAAGCATGCACCATACCATCACCAAGCATAATATATAATAACATAAGCATACCTGTAAACTATAGTTGACCTATTATACTATAACACTGACCTATAACTCTTTCATGGCCTTTATCATCCTGGTACTAACATTTCCCCCAAAGTTTCCTTAGCCTCGTGGTACTAAGACTCCCTGTCACATAGGGCCTCGCTTGACATCATGTGACACCCTCAAGATAACATGTGAGGGCATGCTAAATTAGGGTTTTAGAACAACCCTTGCACTTTGTATCTCCAAAACTTTCGCTCTTTCCTCACACTTTCTCCATTGCCTCTGACTTATCATCAGATTCTCCAATAGACCAAAAATATTAGACCATAACATTTACAAGATAGGTATTCAATGTAAGTGTGTGTGTGTGGGTGTGCTTATGAGAGACTCCTTGAGGTGTTTATATAATTTTTCATAGTAACCTATTTCCTTAATCTTAGGGCTTCTAGTACTTTATTTCCACAACCACTTTACCCTTACAATAATGACTTGTAACTAATTTGGGGCTTCTTGACCATTCTTCAGGGATTCTAACTTCACAAGGCCATATCTCCATAACTGTGAGGAACCACTTGGCATACCACCTATCACCGGAAACGACATGATAAGGACTATCCATCTATGAATGTCTTAATTGCATTTACATTGTCCTTCATGTCCAAATTCCTCAACTAACTTTGGGTACCATAACCACACCTCTGGGGCTTCATGTAGACTTCATCAAATGTGCCCATCACATCTACTGACATAAACCACTCCATCAATTACAACTAAATCACCATCAATATAAACCACATATCTAGGGCTTCCGAACTTTTCCAACTGTTGACATCAATCTCCAAGTGTTGATATCAATGACAAGAAACTATCCAAACCAATTGTCCAACAACCTTAGGTTGCTTAAATTTGAGAGGGAGTTGGAATACTAAAGAATATTTCACATGTATGAGTTTGATCCCATAGTCATAAACACTTTGTTTCCCTTAATTGATCCATGATTGTCTTCCTTAATACTTATTCCCTCGTCAACCCTCCACTCTTAATCATTGACTATATCTACTACACACCAAGTCTCTTTGATCATGAATGTCCATGGGAAGAAAATAACCAGATGGTAAATAATTTAGTATCTTCACTACTAAAATAATGGAAACATACTTCCATAATTTATGGGGCTATACTTGACAATATAAAGGCCTAAACTTTGTTTGATAAGGAGTGTCCTTATTCCTACATCACATACAAGGTAATTTTATACATATTCATGTAACATTTACTTTGTCTCTATCAAAAGAGTATAGCCCAAAATCGACATATTCTTTATCATCATTTATGGTTCACTTTGCAAGTGATGAACAAGTTTTATAACATACCTTGCAATCAACAAGTTACCCACATCATCTACCTATCACCCCATTGCTTTTATACTTCACATCTCATATGTCATTTCAAATGAAAATCCACAGTTCACTCTAATTAAACTTTATAGATTGTAGTTTCCACTTGAAGATTGTCTTATTATTATAATTCACAAACTAGTTGTTTTAAGTATAGTCCAAGAAAGACTTAGCCATTTCCAAAGCTTAAAGATAATTTTTAAACCATTTCCAAAGTTTTTCAATGTCTATTACTTCAAGTTTCACCTTTGCATCATATTCTTGTAGCAAGTAGAGATAATATATGATTGACCTCCATTGGTTCATTCCTTAAAGGTTATGAATTATAATCTATTTTAAAAGGCATTGTGATGCAATTTGGCAACACAAAATAACCTTGGAGTTGACATACCATCACAAATTTTTATTATATATATCATCAATTACTCCATTTGTTTCATTCCTTTTCCAAACACTCCACAATCCATTTCAATTATGGTATGGTAACAAGAGCTATAGGGATCATTATAATTGAAGGAACTGTTCTAACATAGCTTAAAATTCTAAGTAAAAATTCAAAATTTTTATTAGAATAGACATTTTGAGTCTTATACTAGCTCACTTTCTAAGTTTTTCTTGCTAAATATAGATTTTAACTCGAATTTAAATTTCTTAGATTAATTTTCATTTTGTTTTAGCTTAATTTTAATTAGATTTACATTAAAGTTAGTTTATCTTATTAATTTTAGATTTAGATTTTAGTTTTAATACTTTAGACCTTATAATTATAATTATAGTTAGTTACAATAAATAAAATATTTTTGATACATTAAATTGTATTAGTTGTGGAATATATTAGTTATATATTTATAGTATTTTTATTCTAATTATATTTAATTAGAATAAAATGTGTTTTGTCATGGAGCGTTAAAAACTAATAAAAGTTTATGTTTCTACGCAGGATTATTTCAACAAATGTGGATCACAGATTAAATATAAAGCAAGGCGGAATAATCAATGGCCCCCATCATCACATGTGCTCAGATCAACAATGTTTATCCTTTCATGGGTCCTAAAGGTATCATTTAAAGTCTCGACATCCCAATGCCGTGATATGTTAGAATTCAATTCATGTCGGATCGTGGACCATGGGATATTTTGATGTTGGTAAGTTATTTACCTCTTGACTTCCCGATTTCATGATACGTCGGCATTAACATGTGGCTTCCCACGTCATCTTTCCATCACAACATATTTCGGATCCAATGAGTTCCTGCCATGTGTACACCTCGAAGTTTCCACATACATGGGACATACATCATATTTTAGTGACATGGGGCTTATATTTCTTCCACGTCAATGAGAACAGGTATTAATGAGAGGTCGCCACATGTTCATGGGACTAGACTAACATCAACAGTACCACATCATGTCAGATCACCGAGCATCAGGATAATTATTAAGGTTGTGTGACTCAAGGTAAATCCTGGACATCGCAGCTTAAAAGTAGCATAGAATCAAGGTTCTAGAGCCTTTTCATTTAACTTCAAACCAATTATGAAATCCCTTACCTTATAAATCCTTGTAAAATTAATTCCCCGGTGAATGTGGGATTAATCAGATTATAGATCAATGGTCATGATGGTATATCAGGTTTATCCAATCGTTGTTGTGTCACGATGATTGTAGGTTTGGTATGGGGCATCCATTCAATAGAACGAGGAGGTTTCTCTTCAACATTTGAGAAATCTAGGGATCATTTCATCCAATTGATCCAATTGATCCAATTTTATAATTCAAAGATCCAATCATATTTGAAAATCCAAAAAATAGGATCGAATAACAATTTTTGTTGTGATCCTTCTGTATAAATATCTATTCAAAAGGACTGTAAAGGGGAATTTTTTCCCGTTAAGAATAAATTTTTTAATAAAGACTATCATTCATAAAAAAGAAAGAGATTCCTAGTTTGTTGATTAATTAGGTTGGTTTTCATTGATGTCAACCCTTAAATCAAGTCCGCTAGCGAATTTCGGTATCCCGAATAGTATGATTAAAGGACTTCAGTTTGGTTGATGTATAATGGTATGAAGTTTAATATATATGTAGATAAGACTATACTATATGGATAGTACAAGTCATTCCATTTCTGGTGATATGTGGAATGTCACATAACTCCTCATGGTTAGAGAGTTAAAAAGTAACCCCTTGAGGAAGCTACATGGAAGTATAAATAAGAATGAAAGGCTCTCCCATTAGAACCTATTAAATATCATTGAATATATATTTTTTGAAAGGTTATTTGGGCAGGTATTATTGATAAAGAAAAGTGTGGCAAACAAAGTGTGGCATAAAAATAACAACATGAAAACTGTGGCAGAAAAAGTGCAGCAGAAAAACTACAGCAGGAAAAATGCAACAGAAAATGTGTGGCAAGAAAAGTGTGGTAGAAAAATAATGGAAGAAAAGTCGTGGCAGGAAAAGTGTAGTAGAGAAATTGCAGTAGAAAAATCAAGGCAAAAAAATCATAGCAGAAAAAGTGCGACAAAAAAATCGCGGCAGAAAAAGTGCGGCAAAAAAATCGCGATAGAAAAATTGTGGCAGCAGAACAATACAAGAAAAAAAAAACGTGTTCTTCATATGTGTAGTGTTGAATTTATGAATCTGGTTGAGGGTTTTCCTTTTAAATCTATTGGATTCCCTCTTGGAAGTTTAGAGCTTGTTGTAGAGTTGATCTGAGGCAGATCTACTAAAGTTTAGTATTGGTTCATGGTTTAGGGATTTTTTTGAAGGTATTGGTACCGATAGAGGTTGTATAACAGTGAGGTTCTAGAACATGGTTTGAGGTACAAACTTGTGGTATAGTGTTTTTGGTATATGTGATCATATCATATTGGTTGATGAGTATACAGTGACAGGTTTCTCGGTGACAAATTTTACAGAACAGGCTATGACAGTGACATATTCAGTTTCTACATTTGACACTTGTATTTCAGAGCAGTTGGATGGGGAAAGAATAGGTAGTTGTATCCACCTTCTAGTTGCATCCTGAGAACATAGGGGGTTGTAGCCTCCTTCTAGTTATAGCTAAAGAATTGGGGAGTTGGATCTTCCCTCAGGTTGTAGCCTGAAAATAAGGGGTCAAAGCCTCCGTCCAGTTTCATTTGTAAAACAAAGGAAGTTGGTTCTTCTAATGAATGCAATTCTTAAATACAAATAAGAAAAATCATTATGTGGTTTTCTCCTGCATTGGGTTTCCACGTAAAAAATCTAGTGTATTGTGTATGCGTATAATTATTCATTTGTTTATGGTTTATTTACTCTGCACTTATTGGATGATAATGTTATATTGATCATAAATATAAGTAACACTTGCATACTGTGCTTAAAAGGATTAAATATCTCTATTACTAATTCACCCCCCTCTTAGTAATCCAACAATTGGTATCAGAGAAGGTTCCTTCAGAAATTAGTTTAACCATTGAAAGGTATATCATGGAGAGAAACAATATGTATAAAAATGGAATATCATAGTTTGATGGACAAAAGTATGCATTCTGAAGTAGAAGGATGAAAACATATGTACATGCACATGGATTTAAAGTTTGGAAATCAGTTTTATATGGATACAAAGAACCAACAGTTCCAAAAACAAATGAAACTGGAAAGAAATTATGTCTAAATAATTAAAAAACCACAAATGCACTTCTGAATGGTCTTTGTGATTTGGTATATACCAAATTTATACATTGTAGCTTCATTAAACAGATTTGGGACAAACTTAAAAATATTTATGAAGGAGATTTAAAAGTCAAAGAAGAAAAGCTTCAAACTTACAAAGGTCAATTCGAACAACTAAATATGAAGGAAGATGAGATTATTGCAGCTTACTTATTAGGAGTTGATGAAACGGTGAATGCAATCATAGGATTGGGAGAAGAAATTGAAGAGTATCTAATTATTCAAAAGGTACTAATATCTCTTCCAATGAGATTTGATCCTAAGATCTTAGAACTATAAGAAAGAGAAGATCTAGACTCAATAATCATGGATGAACTACATGGAATATTCACAGCCTATGAAATGAGAACTAAACAGGAATATCTAGGTATAGAAGAAGCTGCATTCAAAGTATCCAAAAGGTCAAAGAAAAAGGGCAAGAAAAAAAAAAAGAATATAGCAGCAGCAGTGACATCTCAGAAGATGATGAAGAAGTGGCCAACTTTATCAAAAGATTGAAAAAGGGAACCAAAGATATAAAGGTAAGATTTCATTGATTTGTTTTAATTGTGATGGTATTGGTAATTTTTCTAACAAATTTCCTCATAACAAAAATAAAATAAATGATGAATATGATTCAAATAGAAAACAAACATATAAAGGCAAAATAACCAAAAAGAAAGTCTCCAAGAAAATTTTATGCACCAAAGAAGACAACTCCTCATCAGATGAAGATGAACTTAGTGAAAGTGAGACAAAAAGAGTTATATTCATGGAAATAGAAGATTCTGATAAACAAGACACCGAAGAAGAATATGAAGAAGTAGAAGTTGACTATTGAGAAGAACTATTAAGTGTTATAGAAGTTATAAAAAGAGAAAATAAGAAAAACAAGAAGCTCCAAGCAGAACTAGACAAGAAAAAAGACACTCAAGAACTGGAGGAGATGATCAGGGAATTGAAGGTTCAAATAGAAGAATATGAAAGAATTAAAGAAACACTCAAATAATAGTTAGAAGAAAGACACATGATCATTGGAAATTTGGAAGCAGATATTGTCACATTGAGAAAGGATCTTCGAAAGAAAAATATGCAGAACAACTCAAAAGTTTTGGATGACACTATCAGAAGTCAAAGGCCTAATCATGACAAGTCCGAAATTGGATACAATCAGACAAAAAATGGATCAAGATCCAAAACGACAGATCCATAAAGATGTCCAAAAAGATATGAAAAAATAGTATGAGGGGATAGGAAGTTCTAAAGGAAGATCACAGGGACACTCCTCCACCAAGAAGATTCAGATTTCAGAAGCAATGAAAATCAGAAACAAACAAGCCTCGGAAAGAAGAAGGATTTAGAAGAGTAACTCCTTTCATAATATCTTCAACTCCCATGTATCAAACTATATTTTTTGGTTTATGTTATGCATGCAATAATTTTGGACATAAAGTTGTAAGTTGCAGAGCTAATAGCAGGAACATAAACAACTTTGAAAGTCATACACAAAATGGTTATCCAAGAAGTCCTAGTGAAACACAAAGAAGAAGCTAAAATAGTTTGAATCATTGAGCACTAAAGTGGAATGCTACAAGTGAAACAACTTTGGACACATGGCCAAAGATTGTATAATGAAAGTTCCTCTTAGAGAATCACAACAAAATAAAAATAATCACAGACATGAACCTCAAAAGAGAAGATGGATAAGAAAGAAAAATCAATATAGCAATGAAGAATGCGCACTCGCTCTACAAGATAAGCATAATAAACATGGTTGGTATGTTGACAATGGTTTCTAAAAGCACATGATAGGTGATGAAGACATGTTTCTAACAATGAGAAAGGAAATATATGGATCAATCTCCTTTGGAAACAATGACTTAGCTAGAATCATTGGAAAGGGCACAATTATAATTGGAAACAAGGATACCAAGGTAGAAAATGTTCTACTAGTGGAAGATATGAAACATAATCTTCTAGGTGTAAGTAAAATGTCTGACTAAGGTCACAAGCATATGTTTGATTCACGTAAATGAAAGATAAGAAAAGAAGATTTAGGAAAATTGGATGCAATAGTTGTAAGAACTTCAAGCAACATATATGTATTAAGTGAAATTGGAAATGAAAAGTGTTGTCTAGGGAAGGAAGATGAAGTTTGGCTATGGAACAAAAAAATGGGCCACATAAACTTTGATAACCTCGTCAAATTCAGCAAAAAGGAAGAAGTTAGAGAAATGCCCCAGATCATGAAGCCAACCAACACTTTATGCACGCATTGTCAATGAGGAAAGAAAACAAAGAACAGGTTCAAATAAAATGAATACTCAACAACAAGACCACTATAAATTGTGCACACTGATGTAGTTGGACCAACTAGAACAAATTGTCTAAAATGTGAGAAATATTTTATGCTATTGGTTGATTATTATACAAGAATGACCACAATTGTTTTTCTCAGGAATAAGTCAGAAGCGTTTGAAAACTTCAAGGTATACAAGGAAATGTTTGAAAATGAAATGGATTCAAAAATCAAATGCTTGAGATATAATAATGGAGGAGATTTTACTTCAAAGGAATTTATGGATTTCTGTAGCAATCATGGTATAAAAGGAAATTCTACATTGCTAGAACACCTCAACATTGTGGGTTCATCGAAAGAAAGAATAGTACAGTACAGGAAATCGATTGAACATTGTTAATGGATTCCAAGTTGAAAGATGTTTTTTGGATACATGCAGTGAATACAACAATTCACATTCAAAATAGAGTAATGCTCAGGAACAACAATGAGAAAACTCATTACAAGCTATGGAAAGGAAGACCAAAAAATCTGAAGCACTTCAAAGTCTTTGGAAGAAAATGCTACATCAAAAGAGAAGATGGAATAATGAGAAAGTTTGATTCTCGTGTAGACAAAGGCGTACTTGTTGCTTAATCAAGTACAAGAAAAGAATACAAATGTTACAATCTAAGGCTCAACAAAGTTGTGGAAAGCATCAATGTAACAGTTTATGAGACAGGTGGATGAAAAATAAAGGAAGAAGAAAAAGAGTCAGTGGAACAGATTTACGAAGAAAAAGAAAAGGATGAATAAGCAGCACAAGGGGAATTTGAAGAAGATAAAATAGAATTAGAAGAGAAAGAACAACAAGTACCTCCAAAGACACCTAGCAAACAAATACAGAAGAATCGTTTGTCATATCATATTATGGGGAACAAAGATGAATGAGTTTAGACTAGAAGAAGAATCTATTCATGAGAACAACTGAACCCAACACTCTTATCTTTGATTGAACCAAACAATTTTGAAGAATCCAACAAGGATGAATTCTGGATAAAGTCCATGGATGAAGAATTGGATCAGATAGGGAAGAATGACACTTGGGAATTGGTTCCAAGACCAAGGTACAAGAATGTGATTGACACAAAATGGGTCTTCATAAATAAACTGAATGAAGATTGACAGGTTACCATAAAAAAATCTATATTGGTATGTAAAGGATACACACAGGATGAAGGTATCGACTTTGAAGAGACATTTCTGCAGTTTCCAGAATGTAAGCAATCAGATTGATACTAGCTTATGCATGTTCAAAGAATATTAAAGTGTATCAAATGGATGTGAAATCAACTTTTATGAATGGATAACTAGAAGAAGAAGTCTACATTGAGCAACCATAATGATTTCAGTTATCAAAAAATGAAGATTGTGTTTTCATATTAAATAAGGCCTTGTATGGTCTCAAGCAGGCCCCTAGAGCATGGTATTCTAGACTAGAAAGATACTTACAGTAGCAAGGGTTCAGGAAAGGAAACGCAGGTAGCAACCTCTACATCAAGGTAACCCAAGATAGTATTTTATTAATTGAAGTTTATGTTGATGACATTATTTTTGGAAGTAATGATGACATGTTGAGCCAAATATTTGCAAAGGATATGCATAATGAATTTGAAATTTCATTACTTGAAGAACTATCCTTCTTTTTGGGTCTTCATACATGTCAAATAAACCAAGGAATTTTTATTTCTCAAACCAAGTATATAAGAGAAATGCTATAGAGGTTCAGAATGGAAGATTGCAAACTAGTCAATACTCCTATGCAAACCAGTTGCAAGTTAAGTAAGAGGATGATTCAAAGTCTACATATAAGAGGAAATATAGGTCAATGATTGGCATATTACTTTATGTGATAGCATGCAAACCATTTGCAATGAAGGAAGTTGGACAAGTGGAAATATTTCAAGAAGCACCAAAGGAATCACTTGTTTTTCTAGTAAAGAGTATATTCAAATATCTCAAGTGTACAGAAGAGTTTGGATTATAGTATCCAAAAGGAAAGTATGTGTCACTTATTTTCTACACAAATGCAGATTGGGCAGGTTGCATTGATGACCGATGAAGCACTAGTGGAGCAACGTTCTACTTGGGTGAGTGTTTGGTGTATTGTATAAGAAAGAAACAATTATCAATATCATTAACTACAACTGAAGCAGAGTATATTGCAGAAGAAACATGTTGTACATAGGTTCTATGGATGAAACAAACTCTGACAAATATATAGGTTGAGTATTATGAACCCATTCTAATTTATTGTGATAATACAAGCCTCAATAGTATCTCAAAGAACCTAATGATGTACTACATGACAAAGAACATTCCAATCAAGTATCACTTTCTACAAGAACAGTTTGTGGATAAGAACATCAGAGTTGAATATGTGGGAACAAAAGAACAAGTGGAAGATATCTTTACAAAACCACTTCCAAGGGAATCCTTTGAGTATCTTCGCTAGAGAATCGGAGTAATTTTTGTTCCAAAATAAATGTTTTTAAATGCTTATCTTATATGTCTTAGATTTACATGAGGAAGCACCATAAAGAGGATAGTTCAGATTGGAGGTGCAGTTTCAGGAAGATTTTAGTTAGGGGGAGTATCCCCAAGGACAATTCAGCTAGTGGGAGAAGTCAAGAACGAGAAGTTACCCTTTCCATTGATGTCAAAGGGGTTCATATTTATCAGATGCAGGATAGAGAGTTAGATGCTTGGAGAGAGAGAACAGAGGCATGGCTCTAGGGGGAGCGATGGTCACAGGGAGAGCATGAGCAATATGAATTCAATATTTCATCAAAGTGTTTCCATCAATGCCAAAGGGGGAGATTGTTGATTAATTGGGTTGGTTTTCATTGATGTCAACTCTTGAAGCAAGTCCGATAGAAAATTTCGGTAGCCCCAATAGTATGATTAAGGAAATTTAGTTTGATTGATGTATAATGGTATGAAGTTTAATATATTTGCAGGTAAGACTATTCTAGATGGATAGTACATGTCACGTCATTTCCGGTTATATGAGTAATGTCAAATAACTCCTCATAGTTATAGAGTTAGAAGGTAACCCCTTGAGGAAGCTACATGGAAGTATAAATAAGAGAGAAAGGATCTCCCATTAGCACCTATTGAATATCACTGAATATCTATTTTGTGAAAGGTTATTTGAGCAGGTATTATTGATAAAGAAAAGTGTGGCCAAAAAAGTGTGGCAGAAAAATCACGACAGGAAAAGTGCAGCAGAAAAAGTGCGACAGAAAAATCGCAAAAGGAAAGGTGCAGTAGAAAAATCATGGTAGAAAAACCGTAGCAGGAAAAGTGCGGTAGAAAAATCATAGTAGAAAAACCATGGCAGAAAAAGTGGGGCAGAAAAATCGCTGTAGAAAAACCACAGAAGAAAATGTGCAACAAAAAAATCATGGCAGAAAAATCGTAGCAGCAGATTCATGGTAGCAGAATCAAGGTAGCAAAATCACGGAAGCAGAATGCTACAAGAAAAAAAAAGGTATGGTTTTCATATGTGTAGTTTTGAACCTCCCTTGCATCAACCTTTCAAAAGCATCAATCTAAGTGTAGACTTCCTCTATCTTACTGTAAGTGAAATATGACCTATATTTTGGTTTAATTTCCTTTATTATTTAAATGAATTCTTTGTTTTAAGTAGTTTCATAACATAGATAAGATTAACTGTTATTTCTTCTATTGAAAATGAAGGAATATTTTTCTTTACTAGATACATTGTTTCTTGTTTCGATTTTGTTTATCTCAATTCTTCTTTTCATTCTATTAAATTTTGAAGTAACTTAATGAATGAGATCAGACCTCTTTTATATCTGGTAATAAATTATTAAAATCTCAGATTAAAATTTTGGGAAAAATATTTTATAAATAATTTTATAAGTTGCATCGAGATGCCTTGACATTGTTCCCTAGCCTAGAACAATCTCAAGAACAACATATTTTTGGCGACATTGTCAGGGATCGAATTCAAGAAATCTATTTTCCTTGGGAAAGATGATAGTAAAATATTCTCATTGATGGTGATAAAGAGTTGGAGAGGATGAAATCATTCATCTGGTGACTCCATATTTTCAATCCAGGCATCAAGAAAAAAAACAGAAAGGCTCACCTATATCCTAAGAAAACAATGTCAGTAGCTAATCATGAAACACTACTGTCTAAGAAAAATCCTAAATGTAGACCCATTACTCCACCTACCATCCAATCCACTTCTAAGCCTTCATCTTCCATTAATCCTAAATCAAAAGGAAAATCTCTTATTGATCCAAAGGATTCCTCAATAAAATATCCTATGAACCCTTCAAATCCATCTCTTCTTACATCTCCCAAGGAACCCCTTCCAAGTTCTCCAAAACCACATTTGACGATCTCCAGAGAAGAATTCATTCAATTTTTACCTGAAATTTATATGAACTTTATCTTAAAGAATCTACTATAGTTTCCCAAATTCATTCCACTAAAAATTATCCATTCATTTCTTCTAAAGAGACACTTGAGAATTTTTTTAAACCTTTCCCCAAAGGAATCTCTTGAAAATTTCCCTGTTTGGTTTACATCCCCGAAGTTTTCCTTGTTAATTCCTTAAAAGGAACTTTTATAAATCCCTCAAAATTATTTTCCATAGATCCCTCTTGAATAAGAAGACTCTTGCAAGACTTATATCAATAACCTTACTCTTGACAATTCTTAGTTGATACTTGATTACCTAGCTATGTCAGGGAAAATACCACAAAAACAACCACCCCCTCCTCCACCAAGAGTTTTCAATAAATATACTGCTATATATGCCCCTTTGAATCTTCCTGGTAATTTACATGATTTTCCTGATAATTATTTGAAAATGTTACCAAAATTGAATGGAGAAAGTGAAATTACAACAATTGAACACCTAGCCTTTTTTATGAGTTTTCTGAAAATTTTTTACTTGAACATGAGGATGTCTATATGAGGATATTCATCCAAATATTTGAAGGGGAGGTGAGAACCTAGTTTAAGGGACTTCCTCCAAATTATTTATATTCTTGGGATGCATTAGAAATTACTTTCCTTAGGCAATGGGGTGATAAGAAGTACCTTGTATTATTTCACTAAGTTTGGAGTTTAAAAAAAAATAATAATGAATGTGTCTTAGATTTTATTAAAATATTTAATAAACTTTATGATAAAATCCCAACATATTTTAAATCTTCACAAACATCTACAAAAGTTACTTTTCCATGTTCCTTTGATCCTGATTTTTCCTTATTGCTGAGAGAAAGGAGATCCACCACCTTAAAAATCATGAAAAATGATGCAGTGGAAATTGAATCTAATATGATTGTTTTAGGAAAGACTAAAATTAAAATTGAAAAATGGTGTAAGAGAATATAGAAAACCAAAAGAATGGGTTGGAGCATCAGGATCATCCAAAAATATTCAGGATATTAAAATTGAAGAGATGTCCAAAATCATTAAAGACTTGTCCAGTAAATTAGCCAGGATGGAATTTGAAAGAAGAATGTTGGAGGGAGATAGGAATCCAAATCAATTCAGAAAATAGTTTAACAATCCTTCTCAATTTCTTAAAAGAGAGAATCGAAACAATGAACAGTCCATTCAAGCACCTTTAAAAATGATAATATGTTAGATGATACTATTGAAGAAAGAGAATATGAAGATGTTGATGAAGAAATGAATAATTTAGAAGGTGAACTTTCATAAATATATGTAACCCAAGATGAATATGAGAAATCATTAAATCTTAATGAAAAGGATAATCGTAAATCAATAGATATACAGTTGAAATCTCAATATAGGATTTTATCATATTTATTAGAATATGAACTATATAAAAAAATATGATCTTAGGCCCAGACAGAATGAAAACAAATAAAATGAAAAAAATCAACCTAAGAAAGTTATTATAAAGGATAAATCTAAAGAGGCTTTTGTTCTAATCAAAGAATTGATCAACCATCTGCTAAAAGGAATGAAAGTGAATAGAGGGAATTATAAAATCTTAGAAATACCCTTAATTTAGAATATGAGCTAAGCAAGGTTAAAAACCTTGTTCCTTTAATTTAATTAGCAAAGAATCCTTTATACCAGAAACAAGTTTCAAAAATTATTGATTGTTCAGTTCCTACAATACAAGCTGATACAATTAATTTACAAGAGGAACATCACAATATAATGTTTGGTCCACATATTTAAGAAAGAGGAGATACAATAACTCCATTTTATGTCACTATGATTGTCCATGATCATTTGTTACACAATTGTATTCTTTATTCAGGAGCATCTAACAACCTTATGCCAAAATCAATTATGGAAAATTAGGATTGGAAATAACTAGACCTTACCAAGATCTTTATTGATTTGATTATACGAAATTTAAATGTTTAGGAATGATTAAATACCTTGTACTCAATCTTGCACAAATTCCATTAAAAATTATAATGATGGATATAGTCATTGTTGATGTACCTCCTAATTATGGTATGTTATTGTCAAGATCATGGTCTGTGAAATTGGGTGGATCATTATAATTAGAATATATGACTTATGCAACTATCCCAATTTTTGGAGGTGAATTTAGAAGAGTATATATATATAGAAACACAAATTGGCATACATGGTTAGTGATCCAAAACATCCCAAAAAATATCCTATTTATTGTGAATATCAAGACTTGGGATCTTGTGTTTTATCTGTAAATACTGAATCTGATATATGTACAGAAAATGTAAATATTTTATTGGATGAAAAAAAGCCTGAAGAGGGAATGTGGAAAATGTAATTTCATGGAGTTTCCTCTTGGGAAGGATCTGGAGTTGTTGTCTTGTTTGTTTCACCTTCAATTAATAAAACTATTCCATTCTCTTTCAGGTTTCATTTTGAGACTAATTGTACAAATAATGTTTGTGAATATGAATCTTTTCTTTTGGGTTTGGAAATAGAAAGAAAATTGAAAATTAAACATTTGGTAGTTTATGGTGATGATGAATTGATCGTCAAACAAGTTAAACAAATTTATAAATAAAAACATCCTAGGATGAGAGCTTATATAAATTGTGTGCGGGATATAATTGAAAACTTCTTTCTGTCCTTTAATATCCATTCCATACAAAAAAGTCTTAATCAACAAGCACATGTTAGATCATGTTGGCATTGATGCCAATGGTTTGATTGATTGATGTCAAGTGATTGATTGATGTCAAAGTATTGATTGATTAATGATTGATGTAATATAATATGTATTGTCCTTGATGAGAATGCATAGATGAAGATGGATCAATGAGTTGTCATTGATACATGA
>JZKD02S1885992.1:421284-435449 GCA_000966675.3 Picea glauca | reverse complement strand
AAAATGCAAGGAAGGATAAATTCTTTTGATGGTGCTTTCTAAGGTATGTTATTTACAGGTCATCTCACCATTTTTGCTATAACTTTTTTTCTATAATGATTCAGATCCTGAAATTCCTATGCAAGTGAGAAACCATATCCAATTATTTGTGGTTAAAAATTTAGCTTGTGGGTCGTTGTATTTTTGGATTTACACGCCGTGGAAAATAGGGTTTGTGACCAATCTTGAAACTAGTCAAAAACAGGTGTTTCGGGTAAAAACGTCATAACTTATTCATAATAGATCCAAATTCAGTGAGACCAATTGTGTTTGTTATATTATCATCTGTAGTATGCTCTGGAACATTTTCAGATCGATTCAAAAAATATTTCGTATGGGGAACACTCTACAAGGTCGCTATCTAGAATAATCTAAAATTCAGCAAGGTATGCCGTTTTTTCTATAACTCCTTTTCTGAGAGGTTACAAGTAGTTCCACCTGGAGGAATTACATAAAACACACTGAAGAACATTGTGTATCAATTTCAGATCTTTATTCATTATAGGTACAAAGTTATGATTATTTCAAGTTAGGGTTGTTGACTAATCCAAAACTAGTCATGGTTGAGACAAACAGTTGATGAATTGGCACATACATGAGGTGTATAGTTGATGATGTTGGTACATATTGATGAGTCATTGTTGATGAGTAGTTGACACATGATTGCTATATACTTGGTACATGGTTGGATGCACTTGTTTATGGTACATGTTGATTACAAGTTGTTTGTCATAGGTTGGTGCATGGTTGATGCTCTTGTTTATGGTACAGATTAATATCTGTTGAGGATTGTTGCCTCATCTCATTTGGTGCTGAGAATGTAAGATGATTCTTTCATATAGAGATGGTTCTCTTGTAGAGTAGTACTCTATTTAGTTGTTGCTTAAAAACCCCCAGATTGAAGTCCATAATAAAAAGAAAAATTGTACATACATCTTGTGTTCCTTGTGTTTCTTGTGGAGATGATTTGTTGATGATATATTGTTGATATATGTTGCTTATATGTATTCACATCTAACTGATTATTAATGACAACAATGAGTAATGATTAAATGTCGAATGCTAACTAATGAGTTTTGTGTAAGAGGGAATTTTTTGGGAAAAAGATCCCCACCCTCATTCACCCCCCCTCTAAGTGTGGTAGGTGTGTCCAATAGCACATTCTTTGACAGTTGCAACCAGTATCTTTAGACCACCTAGTGTTCGAAAAATTAAATATGAAATAGAAATAAGACATATGCCTTCTATTATTGACAATGTTAAACATTGACATGTTATTGAGGATGATCAACAAATAAAACAATTTTTGGAAATGATTGAAGAATTCTCTGCAACACACATCAATCAAGAAGATCAGAATGATAAGTACTAGTTGAAAAATGAAAAGAAAACAAAAGAACAATTTCAAAATATGATTGTGAATCATAAAATGTTATTATTAAAAAACAATTAAATTCCTAAGGGTTTGATACCTTTAGAAAGGTTTTTTTATCAGAATGGTATTTCTATAAAAACCATCTGTAGAACCACAATTAGATGAAGTGGAAGATTGTAATATTTGTATAGAACATAATCCTAAATGTATAAAACTTTCAAAATACTTTGCTTTTGAATATAAACAAAAGTATTTGGAATTATTTAAGGAATACATATAAGTTTTTTCTTGGTCGTATCAAGATCTTAAAACTTATGACACTAGCATTATACAACATAAAATTACTTTAAAACTTGTTTCAAAACATTTTAAACAAAAAATTAGGCAAGTAAAACCCATCTTAGTCCCAATGATTGAGAAATAACTTAATAAATTATTGGATGCAAAAATTATAGTGCCTCTTAGATATTCAATATGAGTAGCCAATTTAGTCCTAGTTAGGAAAACGAATGGGGAAATACGACTTTGTGTTGACTTTAGGAATCTTAATAAATCATATTTAAAAGATAATTATCCACTTCCAAAAGTGGATCATATTTTACAGAGAGTTGTGGGAGCTAGCACAATTTCAATGATTGATAGTTTTTCAGGGTATAACCAGATTGCAGTTCATGAAAATGACAAGGAAAAGACTATTTTCACTACGCCATGGGGCACTTTCTTGTATGAAAAAATTCCCTTTGTTCTAATGAATGAAAGGAGATAACTTTCAAATAGCTATGGATTTAGCATTCATTGGTGAAAATGATAAGGTTTTTGCAATTTACTTAGATGATTTAACTTTATTTTCCGATTCTAATGAAAATCATCTAATACATCTAAAACAAACTTTTGAAAAGTGCAAAAAATATGGTTTATCGTTAAATCCTAAAAAATATCATTTTTCAATGCAGGATGGAAAGATATTTTGCCATATTTCTTCATAGGAAGGAATTATAACGACCCCTCTGTTACGACTAGGAAAAGCAAAGCACAATAGGTAATTTTTTTAAGCATTAGGACAATTAGTGTCAACACATAATTCAACAACGCATAATCAAACGACATCATAAGTAAAATAATTATAAGCATCTCATCGTTGTAATCAAATGGTATCGCAACCAATGCATTGACATAATTAGTAATGACACATAATCAACACATCATCACATATAAATAACGACACATAATCAACAAGCATCATGAATGGCAATGCAAGATCAACTCATCACGATCAAATGGAATCATCAATACTTTTAATCGCTCAATTCATCACATAAAGATAGTCATCAGATAATCCAAGGACAACATGAGATAACATGACGATAACATAAATATAACATAAAGATGACATAAATATACTACCCGCCCAACCTACCCTGCAAGGTTAGGACCTCCAAGACACATAAGAAACACTCAAGCCTAGGATTCATTCGATTGATTTTGACCATTTAAGGTCTCAGGGTTGGCGACTGTTCTAAGGAACAAGGAGGTGTCTACATTCCCCTAACACAATCAAGTCCAAAAAACAACTAGCTAGATCAACAACATCAACGATAATCAATGACGCAATAGTGTTCGAAAACCAATCACACCTCACATAAATTCCATTGTGTAAGAAAATTCAACTACTAAATCAATCATACAACGACATAAGATAAGGCACAATCCATTTAACCTTATTTTTTTTCAAGGCGTAAAATAATACATCTGCTTTACTTCAAGGCACGCGATTAATCAACCATTTAATTCAACAATAATCGTTATTATCTCATGGTGCGTGTGTGATCCAAATTCTGAATTAAACATAAACCAACATCATTCAGAGCGTGCAATTAATTTATTATCTTAGCATATCATACATCAACCTCATTACAATTGTGAGTGATAAATATACAAGCGTAATCATACCTGCATCATCATTAGTCCATGGCACAAGGAAAATGAAGCATATAACCCATCATACAACATTAATTAATATTCATGGCACACAAGAAATCTAGTTACTAAGTAATCATACGTCATTAGTATTTAAATGGCGTAGGAATCTAATTACTTTAGAATTCATCATCAATAAATTATCAATAAATTCTTACTCAAGAATCGACAATTTTGTATGGTAAGATCGAAGATCGATACTGCCATCCTGGTTGAACTACTGAATTAGGTCGATCAATACACTTCAACATGATCCAAAAACATCACAAGTAAAGGTATAACCCACAATCAATTCTCTTAGAACAAGGGTAACTTTACAACATGTTGAATACTTCGCAAGGAACCTTAGCTAACTACCAATACCATCACCACCTTAGCTAACTACCATTACCATGGTTTAACTAACATATCAGTGTGGTTGTGAACACATTAATGTGGCTAGTAGTAGAATTCCAATTTATAATAAGAATATGACCAAAACATAAGGTTTTTTTTTTTTTTTTAATATGTGAATCCCAATTTAGAGTAGTATGAAGTATAGAAAGGAGAATCAAAGTATTTGAGGGAAGGTTATACAATAATATCTCAATAGTAATATGCGAAAATATGAATGCAAATTGATTTCTAAGAGTCCCTTCCCCAGACATGTAGGGACTAAAAAGAAAAAACAAGTGTAATGATTAAAATAGAATAAAGTTTAGGTATTAAAGTGGAGGTAATATAGATCATAAAAATGTAAATTTATGTCATGTTAAAAGTCTCTAAATTCTTAGCGGATATCAAGCAGAGAAGGGAGGGAAAAATTCATGGAAATCCTCAATGCACCGGACAACTTTTTATGCGCAAAACACAGAGAAGGGAAAAAAACAGCTATAATTGAGAAAAACGTAGTCCCTCTTTAAGGAAAAAGTAGAGAATATGAAGTAAATTGAATGTAGAGATAATTTAGTTGAAACTCAAGGTAAACCCGCCAGGAGGATCCCGAATTTCTGATCGAATTGGTTTAAAAACGCAGCCACATTTAATCCACTCGGAAAATAAATCAGATATCATTTACACCAGTAACAAAGCTAATTAGATGGCATAAAAACGTTGAGTTTGTCAGCTAAAAAAATGGAGGTTTCCCATACACACACAAGGTGCTTTAATTGCAAAATCGTTGAGTAAGTAAGTGGCAAATCACAGAGATTGAACACATATAAAAAAGTTATAGCAAGGAGAATAAAACGTTGGGTAATATAAGGATAAATCATTGAGTAATAAAGGTAGAAATCGTTGAGCGTGTTTAAGAAATTTTCATTGAGTAAAAAGTAAAAATCGTTGAGCATAGACTGGAATCGCAGAGGTTAAATGGAAGTTTTTAATGTGCGATTTGATCAGCATAGAGGTAAAGGACAGCCAAGTTGCACTCTCATTCAACAGAGGGTAAGAAATCAGAGACAAAATGCAGAGACGACCCAATGGAGAAGGTCCTCTACATGCCGGGAGGGAACAAGGGTTTAACCCAACCTACTTAGGAGAAAACAACACCCTTCTAATTCTCTCACTGCGTTGATGATGTATGAAGGAATGATGCTCAAAATTTTTGGCTATGTGTATTATCCTAATGAAAGGAAAATGAAATAAGATAGTATTCGTGCAAAACAGACAGGAGTCATTCCGTCCAATAATCGATCTCTACAGTCATGAGAGTACCATTTAAGCACAAGTGATAATGTTTGTATCTACTATCTCGATAGGCCTTCCCTGGATTGGATACATTAAGAAAACTACAGGAGATTTACTAAGGAGAAACCCGAGAATACATAGAGACTAAACCCTTCTTACATCAAATAGATTCTGGAATCGAATAAATAACCATGTAAAGATCTGTAGAATGATATTGGTAAGGTTACACAAAAACACACAAAACACAAAAACTCGTAGATCAACACACAAAAACAATGACATTAATCACTCAAAAAAAAATCAGACGAAGGACGCTGGGAAAAATGGTTTTAAAACAAAGGGGTTACTTGGATGCTAGGCGAATCGTTTAAACGCATAGAATTAATAATCACATAGGATGAAAAGGATATAAAGTCACATAGGAAGCATTCAACAGCCACCTGGCTTCACCAGACCATCAATCAATAGACTAATTCTAAAAACATATACACAATAAAAAATTAATATAATGCAAATTCAAAATGAAAATAATGTAATCGACAAAGATAGGCTTGATGAGGATCCTTGACGGCTGGTGTTCCCTTCCCTTGTAGATTTTAACCTTCTATAATATTTACTGCAAATAAATTTTTAGTAAAATAATAGAAAAGATACAATGTCAAATACAAACATTACACTAGAAACTCAAACTGGGAAAAGCAACATATTCTATATTCATTCATAGTGATATAGTTTTTACAATACAATATACATATAGGAGCCAACGACATCCAAAACCCTAACCCAATGACATCAACAAACCTAATTCCTTTACCGAAATAAAAATCATCGACAAAACAACCATGGGCCGAAAAACCACCCAACAATGGACATGAAAATTGAGGCAACATGAAAAACGAGAAAAAAATGTGACACATTTCCCAAGGAAAAAAAAAATCTTGGGAGCATTGCCCCTGAACCCCCACGCAGGGGGCTATTGCCCCTCTGCACCACCCAAGGGGGGGCCTAGCGACCCCCCCTCAAACCCCCCTACGCACCTGGCGCAACATAGACACTACTACTTGTACAAAGAATATAACACATACCCAACATTCTCCCACTTGTTTTTTATTTGCATACAGGGGGTTATAGGGTTACATAGTCAACAATCCAGGACAGAAATTCTCATGGATCCTTTATACCAAGTGAACTTCTCAGTGCTCACATATTTTGTTAATGAATCTGCAACATTCTTCAAAGTGTCCACCTTCATCAACAACACTTTATTGTCTTCAACCATATCTCTCACAAAGTGATATTGAATATCAATATGCATTGTCTTTGAATGATAAGTTGGGTTATTCACTAGAAACATTCCACTCTGACTATCAAAATCTATCCTTAGAGCTTGTTGTACCAACCCAGTACTTAAACACAATCTTTGTAACCATACTGCTTCCTTACTTGCATGCGTTTCTGCCATGTATTCAACTTTTGTAGTTGAAAGTGCCACTACATCTTGTCTTTTTCTCATCCAGCTTATTGCTCCTCCAAACAAGTTAAACACATACCCACTTGTATATCTCCTACTATCCAGATCTACAGCCCAGTCTGCATCCACAAAGCCATGTATATCCAACACTTTGTCCAATCCCAGTCTTCCTTGCTAGCACAATCCATAGCTACCAGTGCCACACAAATACCTAAAAACCCTTTTTACTGTTGTCCAATGCTCCTTCCCTGGTTTTGACATATACCTACTCAAAACTCCCACTGCATGTGCAATTTCTGATCTAGTACAAACCATTGCATACATCAAACTTCCAACTGCACTCGCATATGGAACATGAGACATGTCCTCCTCCTCTTCCTATGTCTTGGGACACTGATCTGCAAATAACTTTACACCAACAGGAATAGGAACCTTGATTGGTTTACATTCCTGCATATTAAACCTCTGCAATATTATCTCGACATATTTTCTTTGATTTAACCAAAGTTTCCTCTTTTTCCGATCTCTTTTAATTTCCATGCCCAAAATGAAATTTGAAGCACTAAGATCCTTTATGTCAAATCTAGAGGACATCTAAATTTTCACATCCTGGACAATCTCCTTGTTGTTTCCTATCAGCAACATGTCATCCACATACAAGACCAAATAAATCAAATGATCACCAATTAATTTAAAATACACACAATGATCCTCTTTGCTCCTTGTGAAGCCAAGTCCCAGCATATAAGTATCAAATTTTTTATACCACATCCTTGGTGATTGTTTTAAACCATAAAATGACTTTTTCATCTTGCATACCATCTCCTTCTTTCCCTTCACAGCAAAACCTTCTGGCTTCTTCATATATATTTCTTCTTCCAGGTCCCCATGTAGGAATGTTTTCTTCACATCCATTTGTTCTACTTCCAAATCAAATGCAACAACAATAGATAAAACAAATCTTATAGAGGTTAACTTGACAATAGGGGAAAAAATCTCACCAAAATCAATTCCCTCAACCTAGGAATAACCCTTTGCTACTAACCGAGCTTTGTATTTCTCCATTTTTCCTTCTACATTCAACTTATTTTTAAATACCCATTTGTTGCTAATGAGATTTCTTTTAGTCGGAAACTCCACTAGATCCCAAGCCTCATTTGTATCCAAGGCTACCATTTCTTCATCCATGTCCTTTTTCCACAGATTTCCATCCTCTGAATCCACTTCCTCCCTGACAGTTCTAGGATCATCATCAGTATTAGACAAAGAAAAATTTGAATGGAAATCAGATGGAGTATACATTTCCAGTATCCTTCTTTCTCGAACCGATATCCTCAATATTGGAATATGAGGATCTTCTTCTTTTTATTCTTTTTCTTCTGTAGATTCTTATTCATCATACTTTAAATCAAAATCTATTTTCTTTGGTTCTTTCTTACTTGGTAGGACTTCATGTTTAACAATATCCTTCATTTCTCTAAATACCACATCTTAGTTATACACTACCTTCTTAGTTTCTGAGTTCCAAATATTATAACCTTTGAGACCATATTTATATCCAATAAAGATACACTTTTCAGCCCTCTTATCTACCTTACTCTTGTTTTCATTTGGAACATGAACATATGCATTACAACCAAATACCTTGAGATATGTGAGAGAAGGTTTATTACCAGTCCATACCTCTTGTGGAGTCTTGTCATCCAACATTGATGAGGGTGAAGTGTTGACTAGGAAACATGCAATACCCACTACCTCTGCCCATAATTCTTACCCTAACCCGACACCACTGAGCATGCACCTTGATTTTTCCAGCAGCGTCATGTTCATCCTTTCTACAACTCCACTCTGCTGAGGTGTATATGGAGTATTCTTCTTCCTTGATATACCACACTTCTTATAGAATTCTTCAAATTCATTCCCGCAAAACTCTTTGCCATTATCTGTCCTCAATACCTTAATTATTTTCTCTGTTTGATTTTCAACAAGATCCTTAACCTCCTAAAACCTTTCAAAGACTTCATATTTATTCTCGAGGAAATATATCCAAGTATTCCTAGAGAATTCATTTATAAATGAGACATAGTACACAGATTTTCCCAGTGATGGGACCAACACAGGTCCAAAAACATCATTGTGAACTAGCTGTAAAATTCCTTCTGCCCTCGTTGCACCAGAGGGGATTCTTACCCGATTCTACTTCCCATATACACAATGATCATATAAATCAAAATCCAGAGAGCATTTAGACATACCTTCAATGATACCTTTACTGTGTAGTAGTCGAAGACCCTTCTCTCTGATATGCCCCAGTCTTTGATGCCACAACATAACCTTTTCTCCAGAGAATGTAGGAGTTCTTTCTTCTTCAACTCCAATATCAGGAACAATGGAACTATTACACTCATCACTAATAGTGTTTCCTAACATATTATACAGAGTTTCAAACCAAACTCCCTTCAACAACACCATTTCTCCTTGAACCATCCTACAGGTTTCCTTTTCAAATATTTTTTTACCCCTCCATCGTCCATTGCTTACAAAAAACAAAATTCTAGCCAATCCTGGGATGTGAAGAACGCTAGGTAGTGTTCTAATTCTTCCATCTATGAGCCTCAACTTGACTTTTCCTTGACCTATGATTTTGGTTGTCAATTCATCACCTAGGAAAACATTACCTCCATTTTACCTTTCATATTCACAAAACCACTCCCTATGGGGATTCATATAAAAGGATGCACTTGAGTCAACCAACCATGCCTCATGATCTAGATGTGTGCTTGAAAAATCCAAGTACACATCCCCTCCTTCTTCCTTTGAGGTCTTTTCTTCTGTATAAGGATATTCTTCAGATCCCTTCTTTTCTTCAACTTTGGATCTACACTACTTCTTGTAGTTCCCTTCTTTCCCACATCTCCAACATACCTTTACAAACTTTCTGAGAGATTTAGATCTACCCTTAGAATTATATCTCCCACTTGATAACTTAGATCTATTTCTTTCCTGGGAGCATCCTCTTGCAAATAATGCATCTGTGCTATGTCCTTCCATATTCTTTTGTCTCATATCCTCTGACAACAAGGATGAGACCACTTCATCAAACTTCAAGGAAGTGTTATTACTACCTATGGCCACAACCAAACTATCCCACGAGTCTAGTAAAAAACATAGTAAATTGATACACTTATCTTCATCTGAAATTTTAATCTCAATAGATACTAACTGACTTACCACAGTAATGAAGGTGTTCAAATGATCTGCCATCAAGTCTCCATATCTCATCCTCAGGTTATACAACTTCTTTCTTGAGAATAGTTGATTTACTAGGGACTTGGACTGATACAAGTTCCCCAACTTATCCCATAAATCATTGGTTGTAGCTTCCTTTGACACATTCAGTAATACTGAAACTGAGAGACACAATCGGATTGTGCTCTTCACCTTCCGATCCAAATTTTTCCAGTCATTTTCTAAAGTTCCTGTAGGTGCAGTACATGGATCTACCGTGATCCACTTATCTTTGTACACCAAAAAATCTTCCATATTGATCTTCCACAGATCAAAACATTTCCCATTAAATTTCTTGATCTCCATTTTCGAATTTCTCATCATTTCTTTTCACCTCAAAAATCAATACCACAGATCTCCCATTGTAACAAGGCTTATCATAGTCCTGAGCCAAACCATTGACAACAAATGAATCGCCCTAAAGCCAACAAAGATCTGATACCAAATGTAGATTTTAACCTTGTACAATATTTACTGCAAACAGATTTTCAGTAAAAGAACAAAAAATATACAATCGCAAATACAAACATTACATAGAGATTTTCTCCCTAGAAACCCAAACTGGGAAAACTAGCATATTCTATATTCATTCATAGTGATACATCTTTTACAATACAATATATATATAGGATCCAATGACATCCAAACCCATAAACCAATGACCTGGATTAGTCAAAAAATTTAATTCCTTAACCGAAAATAAAAAAAAACTAGAAAAAAACCATGGGCCAAAAAAACGTCCAACAATGGACATGAAAATCAAGACAACACGAAAAATGAGAAAAATATGTGACACGTTTACTGAGGCAAAAAAACAATTATTGAGGGCACTGCCCCCAAATCCTCATGCGAGGGGCTACCGCCCCCTATGTAGAAATTCTAATACAAATTATGTATTGTGTGGATTCTCCTAATCTAACAATTATATGCCACTGTTAAATAAATAATCGCTTCTACTAAAATTATTGTGTAATTTAAAACATGATCACCAATTGCAATATCAAGAAGAGATATCAATCACACTTAACACAAATGTTTTATCGGGAAAGCATAAAGCTAAAAACCCAACTATCATATATTATGTTTATGTCATGGATAATGAAATGATATCATACAAAACTCTAATCAAAGAGCTCTCAATACAATATACAATTGTCTCACACTGTCATAAAAAAATTGGCAAATGCATGTGCCAATTTACTGCCTCTAGACAACCTGCCTCCTCTGCACAATCCCTACTGATGGAAATTCCTACAATGAATGAATCCCTCTTTCCTAGGCTACACATTCCTCGTGGGCACATCCAATGTGTGTGTGGTTTCATGAGTGCACTCACTAATGTCACAACTAATATTCAAAATGTCCCTTTCACCTGTTATCTCAATTGGGTCTCCACTGGATCTGACATGCATGTAGTTAACAGTGGTAAATCTTCAGTTGCATGTGAGATCACTGATTGTGAATTAATTAATAATTAATTCACTGATCTCTCACTAGTGTAAGTTCAGTTACAACTAGTACAACTGAGCTTAAATCACTTAATTGAGTTAAACTACTTCACAACTCACATAACTACACATATAACTATGTTACAACTTCGAATCACTCAATTACAACTAATTCAACTTGCATGTCCCACCAGTCAACCTTTGAACTCAAATTTCCTATAGCTAACTGATTTTACACTTCAGTCAACTATTTCCAAGTGCTCATTGAGAATAGATTAATACTTATTGTCCAACTATTATTAAGGGATAATAATAGTCAACATACATCTATAAATAGAATTTGTTCACCATCTATAAATAGACATCATCTATAAATAGAAATTTCTCATCATCTAAAAATAGACTTCCACCTAAAAATAGCCCGAGGCTCCATCCTAGTGTAGATGCATAATTTTCACTAGGATATTCTTGTTGAATCTCAACACTCCCTCTCAATAAGAAATGGATTATCCTTCACCCCGATCCTGTCTCTATGGTATTCGAATTTTCTCCTGGTGAGCGCCTTCGTCAGAATGTCTGCATCCTGATCTTCTGTAGGAATGCACTGAAGCAACATGATCTTGCACTGCACACAATCTTTGATATGATGATACCGAATATCTATATGCTTAGATATATCATGGAACACATTATTAATCAAGAGTTTAATGCAACTCTGATTATCATAATGAATCACTGTTGGATCTAAATGAGAACCAAACAAACCAACCAAGATCTTTCTCATCCAGATAGCCTCACATGAAGCTTGACTCGCTTCCATGTATTCTTCTTCCTCTGAAATGAGTGCCACTGATCTTTGCTTCCTATTTTACCAAGAAAAAAATGTACATCCAATACTAAAGATCCCCCTTGATGTGCTCTTTCTGTCTGTTGGGTTGCCCGCCCAATCTGCATCCATGAAGCCATGCAACTTCACCTCATCCGTCTGTCTGTACCATAATCCATACTCAAATGTGCCTCTCAGGTATCTCAGGACATGCTTTCCCACCTTCCAAAAGATCTTCGTAGTATTAACCATCGCTTGACTCAGCTGGTTAACCACATAGCAAATGTTCGGTCTCGTGTTCACTAAATACATTAGCAAACCCACTATCTGTCGATAGCCAGTAGCATCGATTACCTCTCCAGAAGTAACATCCTCTTTCCTCCAGTTTCCTGGAAGAGGAGTATCCATGGGTTTGTAGACCTCCATGTGAAACTTACTCAGTATCTCCCTTGCATACTTGCCTTGAGACGCAAAAATTTCACCATCTTGTTGCCATATTTCCAATCCAAGGAAATAATGAAGGAGGCCCAAATCCTTCATCTCGAACTCCTTTGCAAGGTCCTACTTGCATGAGTTTATCAGCTGCTCATCACCAGTCAGTATTAAATCATCAACATAAAGAAAAATTATTAAAATCTTACCCTCCACCACAATTTGGTATAGGTTTGCATCCGCTTCACTTTTGGTGAAGCCCAGTCTGGTGAAATAGTTGTCTATCCAAGTGTACCAAGAACGGGGTGCTTGATTCAACCCGTTTTTTATGGATGGATCTGCATTAGTGGCTTCCTCCACTCCATGAACCTCCTCATGTGGTTGATCCACATCTGTAGACTCATCTTTGGGAACCAGCAATTCCTCCTATGCATGACAGTCTAGCTCCCTCTCAAGTGACAACCGCATGGCTTTCCCCTCATCGAATTTTATATCCCGTTACATAACAGTCATCTTACTGTTAGGGAAATAAATATGATAATTATGGGGTGTTTCTGTGTACCCCACAAATATCCCAACTTCAGCAGTTGGCTCGAGCTTCTTCCTGGTGTTCTTGGTCACATGCACATAAACAGATGAGCCAAAAATCTTAAAGTGAGAAACATCTGGTTTCTTACCAGTGAAAGATTATTCAGGTGTACTCATGCCAATTACTCTATGAGGACAATGGTTTTTCACATAAACAGTAGTGTTGCATGCTTCCACCCACAAATGCATTGGTATGCCCTAATCATGGAACATCGTTCATGCTGCACCCACGATCATTCTGTTCTTCCTCTCCAGGACCCCATTTTTGTGGGTCATGAGGCACTATGAGTTCTCTTCGAATTCCTTCTTTGATGCAGAGGTCTTTGAATTCATTAGAGATGTATTCTCCACCTTTATCTCTCCTCGGAGCCTTCACTTGCTTCCCTGACTCTTTCTCCACCAATACTTTAAACTCACATAAATTTGAGAATGTTTCATCCTTATTCTGCATGAAGAAGATCCAACATTTACGAGAAAAGTCATCAACAAAAATAACATAATACTTATGTTTTGTTGTTTAAGCAACCGAAAATTTTCCACACGCGTCTTTATGAACTCTCTCCACGATCACCAAAGCATGGTTCTCCTTTTCATGAAAGGTGGACTTTACATACTTCCCCATGGTGAAACCCTTTCACTAATATAACTGAGCAAGTGTTCCCATTGGAAGTCTAGTAGATATTTGTTGCATAATTTTCAAGGCTCCATGATGAAGATGGCCCAATCGCATGTGCCATAATTTTTCCTCATCCTGACTTACCACTTTTTCTTCCTTTCCCATCATGGCAGCACAACCATCTACCTCCAGCTTTTAGATATTCTTAACTCGAATCCCTATCTTATTGACTTGACCCATTTTTTTATGTCGCATGAAATGTAACGACCCTACTTAAATAGATGTATATGATTATTAATTATAATTAATTTAATAATCTAAATGTCCTAAACGATTAGCTAAACAATAATTATTTCTTAAAATAACATTAACTAATTATTTATTATTAATTAATTATTCATGATTGTCAAGGATTAATTAATTATTAATTGACTCAT
>JZKD02S1885992.1:370071-384903 GCA_000966675.3 Picea glauca | reverse complement strand
GTAGGGGGAGCCAATTCTTTAGGATTAGGGATTCAGAGGGGGTGTTGGTTAGATCTTGGTCTGTCCAGGGGTGGAGGTGGAGTGTTTCAAGGATGTTGCGGTGGCAACTAGTCCAACACTGTTGCCAAGGAAGAAAGGTGTTTCTGAAGAGCCTTCGATTTCTCTCCTTCCAAACCTGCCAAAGGATGAAGCCGGGGATTAATTGCCAGATCTGATTCAAGAGGGGGGAATGGAACGGGTGGTCCCTCCAATCAGCGATGGTATCTGCAACATTGTCTCGAACATAATATGAGGTGCGCATTATGAATGCCATTTGATCCCAGATTTGTGTTGTGTATGGGCAGGGGGTGAGGAGGTGATTTATGTTTTCGGCTGCTTCCCCACAGAGAATGCAAATTGAGGGACCCACAAAGCCACGCTTGGAGAGGTTATCCCAGGTGAGGATACTGGAATGTGCCACCAACCAAAGGAAGAGAGTAATTTTGGGCCAGTGTTTTAGATTCCAAATCTTTTGCCAAATTCTGTCTGCATGTTCCAAGCTCGAATGAACTTTTATGTGATAGGCTTCACTCGTGCTAAAGGTTCCTTTTGGTCGATGTCCCCATCGCAGGATGTCCTCTCCCGTGAGTTTGGCTATTTTCCTTTTAAGCAGATCCGTTTGATATGGGCCCAAGTCCACCTGGTCGCCTGAATGCAAGCTCTGCCTGTCCATTAGCCAATGCCGCCAAGTGTTGTCTTGCTGCTCGTCCCTCCAGTAGTCTGCCACCATCACCAGGCCCGCTTGCATGGCTGGGGCGCAAATTTGTCCAGCCCATTCTTCCTAATCTAGAGTGGGCCATTGCTGCCAGGAGTCACTCTAGAAAAGGGCTGTTTTCCCATCTCTAATTTCCCAAAAAGCATGTTGGGTGATGAGGTGTCTGTTTTGCCTGGCCGTTGTCCAAACTAAAGAGCTCGGTGTATCCCCATTCTAGCGTATGAGATTTTTTTCTGCTACCGACGGCGCGTATTTTTTCCGCCAAATCCGGGCCCAAAGATCCTTTGGGTGTTTTAGCCACCTCCACCATATTTTTGCACTAAGAATTTTATTCATGATGCTGGGATCCCTTAGTCCAAGTCCTCCTTGCTCTTTGGGCCTACACATTTTTTCCCAACTTACCAGCGCGATTTTCTTCTCTGTATTGATGCCTTGCCACAGAAATTTCCGCTGTAATCTTTTTATGGTGGTCTGCACGAAGGTGGGGGCAGTCAGAACCGAGAAAATATAGATGGGGAGAGCCTGAAGAACCTCTCGGAGGAGAATGAGTCGACTAGGGAGATTGAGAGTTCGAAGGGTCCAGGAAGAGAGTTTTTTGGAGAAGGAAGAGATCAGTTGTTCCCAGGAAGAGTTTCGAAGGGCATTATCTATCAAAGGAATACCGAGGTATTTGGACTGAAGGGAGCTTCTTTGAAAACCCAAAAGGTCGGAGATGTGTCTTTGGACTGGAGGGGGTGTGTTAAAGAAAAAGATGACGGATTTGTCTTTGTTGCAGTCAAGGCCCGAGGCGTCCGAGAAGGTCTAGAGGATTTGAAGAATGGAGTTTTCTTCTTTGACGGTTGGGCTACCCATCAATAGAGTGTCATCCACGAATTGGCTGTGTGAGATGGGGGGGGAGATGCCATGCAGCGATAGACCTTCCAGGCTGCCATTACCTACTGCCGCATGAATACTCCGGCTGAGGCCTTCTGCCATGATTAGAAAAAGGAAGGGGGAGAGAGGATCTCCTTGTCTGATACCTCGTGAAGGCGAGAAAGGGCGGGTAGGGACACCATTGACGAGGATGGAAAAGAAGGCAGTGGAAGTGAGAATTAGGATCCATGACACCCAACGTTCCTCAAAACCAAAGGCAAGGAGCAAATCCCTCATGTATTCCCAGCTAATTTTGTCAAAAGCTTTGGAAAGGTCTAGTTTTAAAAGCATACCTGGCGTTTTGGTTTTCTGAAGGGAGTGGATTACCTCATGCGCCAGGATGACGCTATCTAGAATTTGTCTACCTTCAATGTAGCCAGATTGTTCCGGAGAGATGATGGTAGGCAAGATAGGCTTGAGTCTGCTGGCTATTACCTTTGTCAGAAGTTTATAGATGACGTTACAGAGAGCAATGGGTCTGAACTATTTTGGATGGTGAGCATGTCCCTATTTGGGTATGAGAGTGAGGAAAGTGGCGTTAAGAGCTTGAAGGACTTGTCCCGTGGCTCGGGAGTCCTCAATAATTTCCCAGACTTCCTTGTGTATCATTGGCCAACAGTGGTGGAAGAAATCACTGGTGAAGCCGTCCGGGCTCGGAGCCTTGCTTTTGGGGGTGTCTTGCAGCGCCTGATCCACCTCCTCAATGGTAATAGGCCGAAGTAAGGCTGCGTTCTGCTCCTAGGTGACTAGGGAAGGCACATGTTGTGTTATTTTGGCTATAGCTTCTGATCTATTGGGGGATGGCTCGGTGAGGAGGTCCCGATAATAATCCTTCAATGCTGTAGCTATATCTTCATGGGCGTATAAATGTTCACCTATATCAGAGGTTAAATGTGTGATTCTGTTTGAGTGGCGTCATTGCATGACGGATCTATGGAAGAACTTGGTGTTGCGCTCCCCTTCTTTGAGCCACTGAATGCATGATTTCTACTTCCATAAGATCTCTTCCTATGCTTTCCTGGTGTCTAGTTGTTGAGTGATTGCCGCTTCCTGGGCCTTTAGGTCCTCTGTTAAGCCGCTTGTCCGGATCTGCTGTTGTATATTTTCCATTTGCTCCGACAGTTGCCACTGGGAGTCAAAGATGTTTCCAAAGGTATCCTTATTCCATGTTTTAATAAGTTGCTTCAGATTTTTTAATTTTTGTTGAAATCTGAACATCTTGGTGCCCTGTGTGACCTCTACCTGTTCCCACCAGTTTTGAATTTTGGCCTCAAAGTCTGGATGGTTGAGCCAGAATTGCTCAAATCTGAAAGGTTTTCTTCCTGGTGTGGTAGGTACTTCTATCCACAACTGGATGGGCCAGTGGTCCGAGCCGTGAGTGTTTAGTATGCTCGCTTCCATGGCCGAGCCTTCCAGCATGAGGGAATCGGAGATGAGAAAGCGGTCCAGTTTACAAGCGATTTGGTGAGTGCCTGTCCTTCTATTGGTCCAGGTGAAGATGCCATTAGTGGGCTCCAGGTCAATCAAGTTGAGATTGTCGATCAGCCTATTGAAGTCACTGGTGTCTTGATCCAGGCGCCTGGAACCCCCTTTTTTCTCGTCCAGGTGTCATATGAGGTTATAATCTCCCCCTATGATCCAATTCTTGTGACTGAGCAATCTATGGAGATAATTCAAGCTTCGGAGGAAGGTTTGTTTTTCTCTAGTGTTGGCTGGACCATAGACATTAGTGATGTGCCCCGGCTTGTTAGATCCGATGAGTCTGTAATCGGTGGTGATGGACCACCGAGTAGTGGTGAAGTTTTCTAGCTGTACAGTGGTTGGGTTCCAGAGAACAGCCAGTCCTCCTACTGTGCCTGTAGCCACTGTTGACACTGCTTCCCCTTGCTTCCAGTAGTAAGGGAGCATCCTATTGAAGTCTTCATTCGAGCATTTTGTTTCCTGAAGTAACACTATATCTGGTTTCTCTGCAAAGATCAGATCTCGTAGCAACTTTTGTTTGCTATGTCCATTAAGGCCTCTTATGTTCCAAGAGATTATCTTCATGATGATGGGGGAGGGGGGAGGGGGGGGAAGTTGTCTGAGATTAAATGCATCTGCCCAGAATTTACCATGAATTTCCCTATTTCCTGTATGAGTGTAGTGGTGGACTTCCTTCCTCGCTTTTTGTCATCTTTTGGGTTTTTCCCTGGAGTCCTCGTGTGGCTGCCCTGAATGCCTAGGCTCTTGCTGGATCGCACTGAGGAGCCTGCAGAGGAGTTAATGAAGATCTTATGAACCTTCCGAAGTTGATCCGGAGGTATGGTATAAAGTTTTTGCTGCCGGTAGGTGTTCGAGGTGTTCCAAGTCTACGCCAGCCAGATCTGGCTCTTCGGTGTCCATCTCTGCCTCCCCATCTTCTAGTTGCTGGGCTTCTTTTGGGTTTTTTGCTGTAGATTGTGGATCCTAGGCGGTTTTCTTTCCTGGTGGTTTCTGTTCTGCTTCCTGTATCTTAGAGGAGGAGGTGATGTCTGTTGGCCGCTCCTTAGGAGTGGTATTGGTTGTAGGGTTCTCGGCTTGATCCTGTAGGATATCAAATTTGTTGCGAGTGGAAGGATCTTTGCTTACCTAGTTTGGTTGCCGACGATTGGCTTGGCATCGTTTCCCTCCTGGTGGTGCAAAACCGTCCTTATCCTTGCTATCTGCGGTGTTTCCTTCTTTGGGGGCTTCATTGAGGGGGCATTCTCTGAATAAATGCCCATGTTCATGGCATTTTCGGCATCTGAAGGGGATATGTTCATAATCAATAGTTTGGATCCAATATTCATCCTGGTATTCAAGGGTGATGGTTCCTGGTAGTGGTTTTTCTATGTTCAGGTACACACAGAGACGGGCGTACGAGGTATATCTCCTCTGCTTTGTAGCCTCCAAGGACTTTACATAAACTCCAATAGTGTTGCCGATGCCAGCCAGGACTTCTTCCAACCAGAACTCTTGTGGGAGGGAGTACGAACGGATCCATACTGGAGCATGGGTGAAGTCTTCTTTTTCAGGGCTGAATCTCTCGGTCTAGAATCTGAGGAATAGCCCGGCCGAGTTAAAGAAGTAAGGGCCCCCATCGAAGATGCGATTGCGATCCTCAAGATTGTGCAGAATGATTGTGAAGAATCCCTTTGAGCCTAACTGTAATTCATAATGCCCCTTTGGTTTCCACCAATATTGTATCCATTTGATTAAATCTCTTTCAGATGGCCACAACCCTAGAAATTTCCCTACCAGAGCATGACCTCTCATATATTGTTTTTGCTCCTCTATCCATGGATAGTTAACTATGTATTTTGGAGCATGCGGGGCTTGAGGAATACACTTACCAGGAAGCCAAGGCGACGATGCTGTGACAGGGGCGGTTGGGTTATCCGGATCAATGTCCATGTCGCGATCTTTGAAGGTGCCATCCATGATGAGGGTTTCTCGGAGTTCCTGCGGCGGCTCGAAGGACGGTCGCTTAAACTTTTCTCCGCCACTACCATTTGCTGTAGCGTCACTGTAGGAGGCGCCAGCTCGGCCTCCTTCCTACGGAATCATGGCCCTCACGGGCCTGGGAGCGTGATCACTCAGTTTTCGGCTTCAAACCCTAAGGCGGTAGCTTGCAGCGCTCTAGAAAACCTATGATTACGTAACAGGACTACACATGTTTTCATCAAAATCTAACTTCATTTATTAACTAACTGTGGTGATCCCTAAAAATGTTCTATAGGGCCTCAAAATGGCCCCAGAAGTTAGGGACCCGAAAACTAGGAAAAAAATGCTAAACTGGAAAACTTCCAAAAAGAGCCAGTTGGAATAGGTTGGAGGCCACCAAAATCCATCTCAATCAATCCTCCCCCATTAGGAAGCAATAGTCTCCATTGTGTTGAGTTCCCCCATCAGATGAGAAAATTTCTACTGAATTTAGCCCTAAGTGAGTCACTTGCCTTGGTGCAGGTGTTTCCCTACTTTGACAACTCGATAAAGTTTGATCCTTTGTTGGAAAATGACCTTCACCTATGTGTCCACGATATGATCACCGGATTCATGTTGTATGCCTTAATTTATTATCTATTTTGACATCATATCCATAGGTAGCTCCCAATGATGAGATGTTTAGTAAATCCATTTCAGTTTGGATGTATCTATGCAGAGCCCCATAATATTTTAGAACCAAATGCCACTTGAATTATTTGATGCTCAGCTTGGTGTGCAAGGTATGGAAAATTTTTTTGAACTATGGAACTATTTGGCTCTTCTCTTGCAGCAGTGTGGTCTGGCTCATGTATTGGTGTTCATAGTTATCAACAGGGTAGTATTGTTCTTTGACCGCATCCAAAAAAAAATATCGAGTGGGCTCGGACCCATATATTTCAGTTTCCTCTATGAAAATTTTCTTCCAGTAAGTTTCCCACTAATGTTTGATATGGGGGAGAGCCTTGAGGAGTGAAAAGATGATTTTTTCCCTGTCAGAAAAATTATGAACAGAGAAATAACCTTCCAGCAGATTTAACCATTTCTCTAAGCCATCCACATCTATCTGACATTAAAATATGGGAATATCAAAATTAACTTATACCTTGAAGGGAGAGGTTCCTCCAAAGTGACTGTTTGATTAAGATTTGCATGTTTATATCGATAGGCATTGAAGGATGTGGGAAATATTCTCCATCATTTCATCCCTCTGTCGCACGAGAGCTTGCTCAAGCAACAAGTTAATAGAATAGTCTTCTTTGTCATTTTTATTTTATGTCACCATAGAGGGTTTCTTGGGCATACAAGACACATTTCCCTCAAGAGAGAAAAGATCGAGACCCAAATTTCTATACTCAAACCTCGTCGGGGACATGCATTGAAAAATGATCAAGAGTATACTACTCTAGTACCAATGATCTGGATTATTTTTGGAACGAAATGAAAGCAGAGATATTACAATGAAATACACATAAAAATTTCTA
Source organism: Picea glauca (assembly GCA_000966675.3). Classification (NCBI taxonomy): domain Eukaryota; kingdom Viridiplantae; phylum Streptophyta; class Pinopsida; order Pinales; family Pinaceae; genus Picea; species Picea glauca. The sequence goes on along the minus strand of JZKD02S1885992.1, from coordinate 378,273 downwards.
TAAACAGAGAAATACAACAATACATGATTTCTATTAATGAAAGATATGTGCAGAGACTATAAAAATACAGAGTGCAAGACTCGTTAGAATGGTGGCACCTTTATATCTGAGAAGAGATGTGATAGCTATTCTCATTCACTAGAAGATGATTAAAATGAGGCTCTAAAGGTATTTTTATGATAAAAATGAATTCCAAAACCCTAGAAATCCAAAAACCTAACCCTGGGAGATGAAGCGCCAAAAGTCATGTGGGCCCCATTGGGGTAAGTTAGTACATTAACTTCCTGGGGTCGTAGCTTTTGGATAAAATATTCGTTTTAGGCATGTGATAGCATGTTGGAAAGGTATTTTTGAGAACTACACATCATGTCATCAAACTCTGACATCGTCTATAGTTTGACAATGGAAAACCAAGAAAACACGTTTTAGAGTGCCAAAATGACCCTGGAAGTAAAAAAATATGTATTGACATGAAAACTTGCAAAATAAGCTAGTTGGAATAGGTGGGAAACCACCAATATCCATATGGATGTTTTGTAGGTATTCAGGATAGCCTTGTAAGTGTAGAACCCACAATTACAAAGAATTGTCCCCATTACATAGAAACGTGTTGAAATAAAAACTGTCAAGATGAACTACTTGGAATTTGGAACAAGTGGATTGCCACCAATATCCTCCTCGATCAATCCTCCCCCCTTAGTAAGAAATTTTCTCCATTGCATTGAGTTCCGGGGGAAGAGGGGAAATCATTTTTTGAATATGAATCTTGGTGAGTTGCGTGCCTTTTTTGGAGAAGTTGTGTTGCTTGGTCTGTGGAAGTTTGTCACAAACATGTTACTGGCGGGGTTGAATTTGTTCCACTAACCTGTTTCCTATGGGCTTGATGGGGCATTGCGAAGGCACCATTTTAGGTGAAGGAACAATATATTATTTCTCTTTTGCAATCTTGTTCTGTTGGATAGAAGGTGTTAAGGCTGTAGTGGTTGTAGTGGCCTTATGTGCATCCTTTGAACAGATTGTGAAGAGGATGAATTTTGTAGTATGCGTGATTACCTTGTGACACTATTTTGGTGGAATAGTAGTTGAAACTACCTCTGGTATCCTGTAGAGATGACCCCCCAGAGTAATAATGACACTACAGGGTTGAGACTCATAAAAAACATGACATTTCAAAATATATGGTTGGCCCAAAAAATCATCATAGACATCAAGAGGGGAAACATCACACACTACCTCATCCTTTAAGAGATGGATTCCATAGGACAGGTGACATTTCTGGCTCACACGGATATCTCTTCCTTGGTGAAGCCACCCAATGTTGTATGGCTACAGGTGTGTTGTTATCGACAACCCCAACTGTTTGACAACCTCAGTTAAGATGAGGTTCTTCTGGATGTCGCTATCAAAAATGAAATGCAACGGGTTCCCCTTCACCCACATCATTGTTGTGCCAAGGGATTTTGTTGAAGTCGCACCACTTACCAGTGTCATTCTTCATCTTTCCTGAACCCTTATTTTCTTGTGTCTTGGACTGGTTGTTGGGAGGCTATTGGTTAGGTTCATCTTTACCATGCTTTGGTCATTGTGGATTTGTATACCCAAACTCCCATTTGTTCTAGTGCCTGAATTTCTTCTCGGTTTTGGCATCATATTGATAGGAAACTCCCAATGATGAGATATTTAGGAAATCCATTTTGATTCGAATGTATCTATGCAGAGCCCCATGGTATTTCAGAACCAGATGTCGCTTGGAGTCTTTGATACCCATCTTGGTGCGCAAGGTATGGATAGTATTTGTGAACTCCAATACTGTTTGTCTCTTCTTTTGTTGCAATGTGGTCCATCTCATGTATTGGTCTTCATAGTTATCAACAAGGTAGTATTGTTCCTTGACTGCATCCACAAAAAAATCCCAAGTGGGCTCAGCCCAATATATTCCATATTCCTCTATGGAACTTTCCTCCTAGTAATTTTCCCACCAATGTTTGACATGGGGGAGATCCTTGAGAAGTGCGAAAGTGACATTTTCCCTATCAAAAAATTTGTGAACAAATAAATAATCTTCTAGCATATTTAACCATTTTTCTAGGGAATCTACATCTATCTGACCTTCAAATACGAGAAAATCAAAATTAACATGTGTCTTTAAGGGAGAGGTTCCTCCAAAGTGGCTTCTTGATGAATATGTTCATGTTCCTATTGGCAGGCATTAAAGTATGTGGGAAAAATTCTCCATCATTTCGTCCCTCTATCGTGTGAGATCATCCTTAAGCAACAGGTTAATAGAATCTTTTTCTCTGCATTTTTTCTTTTATGTCATCATAGAGGGTTTCTTGGGCATGCGGGAGGGATTTCCCTCAAGAGAGACAAGCTCGAGACCCAACTTGCTATATTCAGACCACGTTGAGGACATGCACTAAAATATGATCAAGAGAAGCTTGCTCTGATACCACTGATCCAAATTAATTTCAGAACAAAATGAAAGCAGATATATTACAATGAAATACACATAAAAATTGCCAAAAACAGAGAAATACAACAATACATGATATACATTAATGAAATAAATGTATAGAGACTGCAAAAATACAGAGTGAAGACTCGCTAGAATGGTGGCATATTTATCTCTGAGAATAGATGTGACGGCTACGCTCATTCGCCAGAAGATGATTACAATGAGGCTCTGAAGGCCTTTTTATGATAAACATGAATTTCAAAACCCTAGACATCCAAAAACCTAATCCTAGGAGATGAAGCACCAAAATTTATGTGGGCCTCATTGGGGTAAGTGTTAGTACATTAACTTCCTGGGTTCATTTGCATACGATATTTTTTTTATGTGTGTGATAGCCCATTAGAAAGGTCTTTTCGAGAACTATGCATTATGTCGTCAAAATTTGACTCTATCTATAGATTGATTGTAACAAACCAAGAAAACATTGTTTAGAGCCCAAAAATGGATCTGGATGTACAGAAATATGTACTGATGTGAAAAATTCAAAATAAGCTAGTTGGAATAGGTGGGCGGCCACCAATATCCGCATAGATGCTATGTAGGGTTCACGATATCCCCGTAAGTGCATAACTGATAATTACAAAGAATTTTCCCCATTACATAGACATGTGTTGATATGAAAACTGTCAAGATAAGCCAATTGGAATTTGGAACAGGTGGGTGACCACCAATATCCACCTGGATCAATCCTCCCCCCTTAGGAATAAATGTTCTCGATTGCGTTGAGCACCCAGGGAAGAGGGGAAAGAGTTTTTTGAATCTGAATCTTGGTGAGTTGTGTCCCTTGTTGGAGAAGTTGTGTTGCTTGGTCTGTGGAAGGCTATCACAAACCTATTGTTGGAGTCGTTGAATCTGTTCCACCAACCTATTATCTTTGGGTTTGACAGGGCATTGTGTATGCACCATTGTAGGTGAAGGAACAATATATTCTTTCTCTTCTCTAATCTGCTTCTGCTCGATAGAAGGTGTTGAGGTTGTAGTGGTTGTAGTGGCCTTGTATGCATCCTTTGAATAGACAATGAAGAGGATGAATTTTGAAGTATGAGAGATTACCTTGAAGCACTATTTTGGTGGAACACTAGTCAAAACTACCTCTGGTATCTTGTAGAGTTGACCCCCCAGAGTAATAATTACACTATGGGGTCGAGACTCATAAACATCATGACATTTCCACATATATGGTTGGACCAAAAAAACATCACATAAATCAAGAGGGGCAACATCACACACTACCTCATCCTTGAAGGGATAGATTCCATAGGAAAATTAGCAGTGTTGGTTGACATGAAGATCTCGTCCCTGGTGAAGCCACCTGATATTGTATGGTTGATGATGTGGTGTTGTCGACAACCCCAATTTTTTGGTGAACTCACTGGGGTTCTTCCATTTTCCACATCAACAATGAAATGAAATGAGGTCCCCTTCACCTACATATGTGAATGGAAGAGGTGCTCCACCTCTTCAGGATCTACTAGTTCTTCTGGTTGAATTCTTTTGGTCACGACAGTAGTAGTAGGGTTTGCGTCGATGATCTATTCATTTTCAATATTTTCTTAATCAGATTTCAAAACAGGGTTCGGCTTCTTCTCTTTGACCTCGGCCACCAATGACTGTTTTGAGAGACATTCATCAGCGTTGCGCCGAGGGATTTTGTGGAAGTTGCACCACTTCCCAGTGCCATTCTTCGTCTTTCCTTTAGCCTTATTTTCATATGTATTGGACTTTTTTCGGTAGGATGTTGGTTAGGGGTGTCTTTACCATGATTTTTTTGTTGTGTATTTGTATACCCGAACTCCCATTTTTTCTAGTGCCTAAATTTCTGCTTGATTTTGACAACATATCGATAGATAGCTCCCAATGATGAGATGTTTAGGAAATCCATTTCGGTTTGGATGTACCTATGCAAAGGCCCATGGTATTTCAGAATCATATGTCACTCAGAGTCTTTGAGCTTGGTGCACAAGGTATGGAAAGCATTTGTGAACTCCGAAACTATTTGGCTCTTCTCTTGCCGCAGTGTGGTCCATGTCATGTACTGGTCTTAATAGTTATCAAGAGGGTAGTATTGTTCATTGACCGCATCCACAAAAAAATACCAAGTGGGCTTGGCCCCATATATTCTAGATTCCTTTGTGGAAATTTTCTCCCAGTTAGTTTCCCACTAATGTTTAACATGGGGGAGAACCTTGAGGAGTGCAAAGGTGATATTATCCTTGTCATAAAAATTGTGAACACGGAAATAACCTTCTAGTAGATTTAACCATTTTTCTAAGGAATCCACATCTATTTGACCTTAAAATATGGGAATATCAAACTTAAATTGTAACTTGAAGGGATAAGATCCTCCAAAGTGGTTGTTTGATGAAGATTCACCTGTTTCTATTGACAAGCATTGAAGGATGTGATGAAAATTGTCCATCATTTCGTCCCTTTGTCATGCGAGAGCTTGCTCAAGCAACAGGTTGATACAATATTATGCTCCACCGTTTTTATTTTATGTCACCATAGAGGGTTTATTAGGTATGAGAGAGTGATTTTCCTCAATAGAGACAAGCTCGAGACCCAACTTTCCATACTCAGACCTCGTTGGGGACATGCACTAAAAACAATGAAGAGCATCCTGCTCTAGTACCACTGAACTAAATTATTTTTGGAACAAAATAAAAGAAGATATATTACCATGAAATACACATACAAATTGCCAGAAACATAGAAATACATCAATACATGATTTCTATTAATGAAAGAAATGTACATAATCTGTAAAAATACAGAGTGCAAGACTCACTAGAATGGTGGAAGCTTTATCTTTGTAAAGAGATGTGACGGCTACGCTCATTCACCAAAATATTATTACAATGAGGCTCTGAAGGAATTTTTATGATAAAAATGAATTCCAAAACCCTAGACATCCAAAAACCTAACCCTAGGAGATGAAGTGCCAAAATTCATGTGGGCCCCGTTGGGGTAAGTTAGTACAATATTAACTTCACGAGGTCATAACATTTGTGTAGAATCTCCATTTTAGGCATGTGATATCTTGTTGGATAGGTATTTTCGAGAACTACACATTATGCCATCAAGTGTTGACTATATTTATAGTTTGACTGTGGCAAACCAAGAAAACATTATTTAGAGCCCCAAAACGGCCCCAAAAGTACAGAAAGATGTACTAACATGAAAACTTCAAAAATAAGCCAATTGGAATATGTGGGTGGCCACCAATATCCACCTAGATGTTGTGTAGGGTTTCAGGATAGCCTCGTAAGTGCATAAGCCAAAATTACAAAGAGTTGTCCCCATTACAAAGAAACGTGTTGAACTAAAAAAATTCAGGATGAGCCAGATGGAATTTGGAATAGGTGGGTGGCCACCAATATCCACCTAGATCAAAAGGATAGTAATGAATCTAGTGATAGAACGAGAGCCATTAGATCTCCAATCCTTCTTCCTTCATAAGTTTGGTAATTCAGCACTACGATGAATTTGAGTCATTGTTGTAAAGGTAAGGAACTCCTAGAGTCTCAAAGTATGTACTAGAATTCAATCATTGATCAAGGAGAGTACGAGCCATTAGATCCTCGAGCCCTTCGGAGGTTCGGCGATCCGGGTGAAATATTTCAAGGTTATTTATGCAGAGAAACTCTGAAGCCTAAAGTCTCAGAGTAGATATCCACTGTATATTCTCGTGTGAGGAGAATCCCCACCAACAATCTGATTAAAATCATAATTGTTGACAAAGGAAATTGGAAGGATAGGGTAAGAACCTACATCTTCCAATCAACCTCGCTTATGACCAAGTTCGACTAGTAACACTCCGGGTAAATTGGAGTGTTGGATTTGATGAATCCTCTAGAGCATCAGAGTCCCAGAGCTCTGAATAGCACCTTTTTGGATAGCTCTAGGTTCTAGACCACAGTCACATGCAAACATGTCAAGGTAAAAAGGGCTAATGGATTTACAGGTTGTTTCAGAAAAGGAAAGATATAGGTACCTCAACTATTACACAATCCTAGTATCTCTATCAGGAAAGACAATTCCTTAGTGGAACATGGGTTTCTGATGCGATCATATTTGCACAGTAATAGATTAGGACTGCAACTAAATCTAAGGAATTTTTTAGTATTCAAAAATAAAAAATTAATCCAATTCAATTTCGAGTGTGACAAGGGTGTGCTTATGAATTATTGAACTTTTAAAAACTGGGTAAAAGCTATCGAAATACGATCTACAACTATTTAAAATTTTGAATTTAATAAGGAAATACTTTAAGCAGAGTCGTTTGTCACTAGAAGAATGAATTCCAACCCATCGATGAATTCATCATTTCAACAAAAACCCTTTAATGTTAAGCATTAGTTTGTACAAAACTTTCTTTTTATTTCATAAATCAACTGCAAGAAATCAATACACAGAAGATCGGATACTCCATTACAAGGTTTCAATGTTAATTACTCATAAATTGGAGTTCCTTTGAGTTCTATTAAGAATCCATACTTCAATAGTTATAATATAAATTCTACAAAAGGAATATCTCGAATTCTATCCATTAACAATTACATAAATATGAACTAGAATATATTATCAAAAACAATTTAATCCATCCCTTTACTTTGCAAGCATACATTCGCATTACAATTAAGAAATTGAACATCTTATTTCATATATGTCATTATAAATGTCACATCAATAATATTTCAATTACAAATACTAAAACAATAAAATATTGTAGCCAAAGGAGAAATAACAATTTGGGAAAGTCCTTCAGTATTGGATCTCGTGCAACATTCTTCCTTGCCTTGCATGATAATCCAGTGACTATACTGGTACCTCTCAACCAAATCTAGGGGTACTCTTTTTCACTCTTATCCCCCCAAGATGAAAAGGGTCCACAGACAAGAAACCAAAGCACAATATCTCTCAAGCTTGTCTCGCAAGGAAGAGCTTCAACTCTTTCTCAAGCTTGAATTCCCAAATCTCACAATTAAAACACAGTCCATAAGTTTTAGTAGCATAACATTAACAATAAAAAGTGAGATCCATTTCCATTCTACCACATTTGTTTTATAGAAAAAATCCAAAAAACACATGTCCTCATGCACAATTAATTATTTTTTTTATTAATTTAATTATGATTATTCACCCACACACTTGTCACATTCTCCCCAAATTGCATAAGTAATTACCATTTTTATTTTATTTAAAAATCCAATTTCCTTCACATTCCCCAACGTGTTCCTATCTTCACTCTTAGTTGTCCCTTTGTTCCCCAAAATATGTTTTAATAAGTGTCTCCTAAATAGATCTTAGTTAGAGTTGGATTATGAGTCTTCTTCCAGTTAGACTTAGTGGTAGTTTGACTCTAGATATTATTCTATGTGTACACATATTCTTGTTGATTAATTGGGTTGGTTGTCATTGATGTCAACCCTTAAAGAAATTTCGGTAGAAAATTCCAGTAGCACAAAGGTTTGGGTAATGGACCCAAGTTTGTTTGATGGATAATGGTATGAGTTTTGATATATTTGTAGGAAAGACTATTATAGATGGATAGTGCATGTCATTCCATTTTCAGTGGTATGTGGAATGTCACATAACTCCTCACGGTTAGATATTTATGGCCATGTGAAGTTGGAGAACCCTCATGAGTCATCTAGAAGCCCCAAAAGGTCAAAGTAGTCAAAGTG
>JZKD02S1885992.1:351071-370021 GCA_000966675.3 Picea glauca | reverse complement strand
GACAAGTGGTTAGAAGTGGGTTAGCCCTAAAATAAGGAAAGTGGGTTAAGATGGTTAGAAGGTAATTTAAATAATAAAGTGAAGTGATGAGTGTAGTATAAGTCAAAGTGGATACCAAACAAATTATTTAAATAATAAAGTTAATGGAGAAATTACTAAGTGGACAAGTGGTTAGAAGTGGGTTAGCCCTGAAATAAGGAAAGTGGGTTAACATGGTTAGAAGGTAACCCCTTGAGGAAGCTACATGAAAGTATAAATGAGAGGCAAGGATCTCTCATTTTAATCACACTTGAGAATATTGAATATATATAGGTGATTGAGGTAACCAAAGAATATCTAAGCCAAATTTCAGAGGGAAGGTGAAGTAAAGAAGGCTGAAATTTAAGGAAGAATAAATTCTTTTGATGATGCTTTCTAAGGTATGTTATTTATAGGTCATCTCACCATTTTCACAATAATGTTTTTTACATAATGATTCAGATCGTGAAATTGGGAGGCCATTGAGGAAACATATCCAAGTATATGTGATACAAATTTTATCTTGTGGGTCATTGTATTTTTGGAGTTACATGCCGTGGAAAATAGGGTTTGTGGTTAGTCCTGAAACTAGTCTAAAATAGTTGTTTTGGGTAAAAACATCATAACTTCTTCATAACATATCCAAATTCAGTAAGACCAAATGTATTGGTTAGAGTATAGTCTCTAGTATTCTGTGTACAATTTTCAGATCCATAAAAAAAATATTCCATGTGGGGCATGCTCTACAAGTTGCCTCTCTAGAATAAGACAGAATTCAACAAGGTATGCCATTTTTTCTATAATTCATTTTTTGAGAGGTTCCAAGTAGTGAAATATGGAGGAATTGCATAAAATACATTGAAGAACATTGTGTACCATTTTTGGATGTTTATTCATTACAAGTGCATAGTTATGATTATTGAAAGTTAGGTTTTTTTACTAATCCAAAATTAGTCATATGAGACTAAAGTAAAGCTTGATGAAAATGTTAGTCTCTTGTTGTTAAAGTTAAGGAAGGTTTGCAGGTAGGTGATCATATACACCAGGTCTATTATAGAGTTATAAATCATATTTGGATGATGAAATTGATGAGGGCTTTTGGTTGAGGTACATGTTGGGTACATGGTTGAGACAAGTAATTGATGAGTTGGCACATACATGAGGTGTATAGTTGATGATGTTGGTACATATTTATGAGTAGTTGATACATGATTGGTACATACTTGGTACATGGTTGGAGGCACTTGTTAGTAGTATTTTTGACACATGGTTTATGGATGATGTAGCATACTTGTATTGGTATATTATTAAAAGCATATATTGATCTTGGTGATGATTATGAGTTGTTGTGTTATGATTGGTTGATGCACATCTTTCAGAGTTGTCTTGGTGATTGATCTTGGTGAGTAGATATGATTTGGCTGATAAGATTGATGAGATAGGTTGTTGTGATAGGTCGTTTGGAAAGGTTGTTGTGACAGGTTATTTGTACAGGTTTGGTGCATGGTTGATGCACTTGTTCATGGTATAGGTTAAGGTACAGGTCAGTGCATGGTTTATGCACTTGTTCATGGTACAGTTTGAGGTATAGGTTGGTGCATAGTTGATGCATTTGTTTATGGTACAGGCTAATTACAGGTTGAGGTACAGGTTGGTGCATGGTTGATGCACTTGTTTATAGTACAGGTTGGTGCATGATTGATGCACTTGTTCATGGTATAGTTTGATTACATGTTGAGGTACAAGTTGATGCATGGTTCAGGTTATTGGTACAGTTTGTTTGGTGCAGGTTGATTGGTACAGGTTTACAACAGTATATCTCATAGTGATAGTGTGATAATGGTTCTATCTTTTTACTTCTACGTTAGGGTGATTGGACGGGGAAAGGACAAGTGGTTGTAGCCACCTTTTGGTTGTAGCCGGAGAACATAGGGGGTTGTAGCCTCCTTCTGGTTGTAGCCAGAGAATTGGGGATTTAGAGCTTCCCTCAGGTTGTATTGTGAGAAAATAGGGGGTTGGATCTTTTGTCCAGTTGCAGCTAGAAAAAAAAGGAAGTTGGTGCTTCCAATGAATGTAATTCTTAAAGACATATAAGAAAAGCATTCTGTAGTTTTCTCCCTCTTTGGATTTCCATGTAAAATATTGGTGTACTGTGTATGTGTATGATTTCTCATTTGTTCATTGTTCATTTACTCTGCAACTATTGGATGATAATGCTACATTGATATAACACTTTCATTTTATGGTGAAAAAGGATTAAATTTCTCTATTAATGATTCACCCCTCTCTCAATAATCCAACAATTCTTTCATATTTTATTTCTTTATATTTTAAAATTACCTTTTATTATTTTCATGCACACATGTGCATTTTATCCAACCTTTAAATTTGTATTCTCCTTTTTCCTAGAGTTTGATTATATTCTCCAATATTTTAACTCATGTCATAATTCATTTGGTCCTTTAATTAAATTTAGACTTAGACTTAGTCTTAGACTTAGGCTTAGAATTTTGTTGGGTTTTATAATTAATTATTTATTGTTTAATTAATTATTTTATTCCAACAAGGTCTAATCATTTCAATATTTTCTAGGCCACCTAGATTTATTGACTCGAGTTTTAATTACACGACGTTCCCTTCAAGACACACCTCCATGTTCCAAGGGTGCCACTCATCTTAGACTAGTTTTGGAAGTTTGTCTGACCCTTGGAGTCAACACTCCACTCAGTCGACCTTTTGAGAGACGAAGGGATTCTAAGGAATAAGGACTTTGCCTTATTGTTCATCCCTTAGAAATCTTTGTGAGTTATTGTCTCAATCCTACCTCACGACATCGTGGACCTCTAAAACTAGGTAATCATTAAACTACCATTCAGGCCACGATGAGAGTGCTAGTAGACTATGACAAGGATGTTGCCACACCTCTCCCTCAAATTTTGGTTTTTGGGCATGGCCCCTCTACTCCCTATGTGAGTCGGATTATCAAGCATCATCAAGCCTGCATCCACTAACAAAAACTGTGTCAATAATCCATATACATCAATCATTCTGCAATCAATCATACATCACATGTTCATAATAATGAAATATTCAAACAAATACAATCCACTCCCTGACTCAATCTGGAGTCCAAGGAAGTCCATTGATGTCATCGACATCCACAACATGTCATGTGTCCTCCACACTCAGGAAAACTAGTCAGTAACATCTTCCAATATATATATACATCAAAATAACAACAAGTCACAATACATAATCATCATCATATATAACCCATAATTGAAACAAAATCATAATATACCATAACCGGATCACTTGCATGCAAGTGTCCTCAAAGAATAAGTCAATAAAATTATGCTCAGTAGAACAAGATGTTACATACACCCCCTCTTGTTCTAAACTTCGTCTTGAAGTTTGTATAATATATAAATGTAGTAAATAAAAGTATCTAACATATATCTATATGTCTAATCTATCAAACAAGTATGGAAAATATTGACGCATCTCGTATGCGTCCTCCCAGGTAGCCGAGTGTGGACTACAATTGCCCCACTAGAACTTGACTTGACCGACTATTCAATGCCATATATGTTGAATGTGATGGTCCATAATGTGTATTGGCTCCACCATGAGAACACCCTCATCTGACACCCACAAATAACTCATGTCAATAACATGTGATTGATCACTAATGATGCAACCCCCCACCCCTCATAGGGTTCGCACAACCTCCCGATCTAGGATCATTTTTTTGAGGGGTTGAATCTACTCTCAAATCCCTCTTGGATCCCCTCAAATTGAACATAGGCCCTTTAAAATCTCTTTAGGTGAAGGTTTGTAAAAAAGAAGAAACTTGCAAACTACCTTGCTAAGCCCCTTTATCCTTGAAATCAAATTTATGGCACTAGCCCCTTAAATTTAGTCAAAATATCATATGACTGAGGGATGGAACTGGATGATTACTAGTAAGGTGCCTATCCAGAGCTTCAAGGCTCTGACACTTATCTACTCTGGGCTTTGGAGGTTCTACTCTCAATACACATCAATTCTCCTGAACACCGAACTGGTGAATTCCTGAACAGGCACTTATCCGCGACTCCAACGCTCCAGAGCTTTGGGATTTGGAATACCTAACCACACAACAACACAAATCACCCAAACGTTGAACTGACGAACTACTCTGGCACTCTCTCGCTCCAAAGCTTTTGGATTTAGAGACTCTTACAACACAACAATATAATTCTCCTGAATATCGAATTAGAGAATTCCAGAAGGGATTTCGGATCAATGGTACACACTTCCCCAACAGCTAATGGTTGTGATATACTTCAGAACTCTGGGATTCGGGAGTTTTGAGACTCCAACCCACACTGCCTCCTGAATTGTCAAATGTCGAATTCAACATTGACGTATCTCACTCCTACTAGAGCCAATAGCCGAGATCTCCTCTGGAACTCTGGGCTTTGGGAGTTCTTGCTATTGATCACCACCAAACCTCTGAACTGTCAAACGTCGAATTGGCGAAGGTTGGGTTCTACAGTCCACATGTCCCCATCAACAGATGGCATGTATTTACTCTGGGCTTCAACACTTCAGGGAATTTGACACTAAAGCACTTTTTACCGGTGATCCTCCGTATCGTCGAACTTATGAACTATGAGATCTTATGGCTCATGTTTTCTCGTGCACAGATCTGATGGTTGAGATATGATATTCTCGGATAGTGCTTTATCCTCCTTCAAAGAATTTATCTAATGGCCCAAATCTATGCATAGCCAATCTGACAGTTGTCACTTCTCCCAATGATTTATGGCATAGATCCACTTTGGCACTTCGAGACTTTTTCCTTCTTTTCAAAAAATGCTTGAAAAATGCCGAAGCAGTGAAGTCCAAAGGATTCAAGGGTTTAATGCTCACGATCCTTACCTTGATCCAATGACTATGAGAGAGTTTGTCTTATCCCAAATAGATCTCATCCATCCCTCTTTAAAGGAAAATATTTCTCCTCTTTGAGCTCTTCCGCTTGGATGGATTGAAATCGGGCGCACACCTTACACTTCCCTCCTGAGCTTTGGAACTTATGACAAGTTCTCCTTTGCACCCCTTGCACTTATTCTATAGTCTAGGACTTAGACTATCTTCTGGCGCACACTTGTGCTATCTCTCATGAGCTTGAAGTTATTCAACTTCAAAGGGTCTCAGCCCTTTGTTCCTTTAGATTAATTCTTGTGCCCTCTTAGCACTCTGTGCTCTTTCTCTTGAGATTTCGAACACAGTCAAAGTGTTCTTCCAGTGCCCTCCTAGCACTTTGTTCTCTTTTTCTTGAGATTGATTAACACTTAATGAAGTGTTGTCTTCGTGCATTCTTTGCACTCACTCTCTTGAGTCTTGGACTGTAAAGACTCACCTGTACACTCCTTGTGCATACTCTTCCTTCTGAGATTTTACATTGCTCTGAGTGTAGGCACACTCCTTGCACTCTTTCTGTGCACTTCTTTTACTATCCCTTATGATCTTATGATATGTTCTGGTGTGCCCACCTGGGACGCTCTTCCTAAACTTGAAACTGAGTTCTTATGCACTCCTTGCGCTATACTTGAGAGCTAAAAACACTCAAAAACTCACGTAGATAGGGGATTCTATCTATTCCTACAAAAGGAAAATTTAAACACTCATAGAATTCATAAATATGCATAGTAAACATTCAGAAAACACATATTCATTCACAGAATACACACACAGAGACTCATATGCAGGGAAATCTGCTTTCATTAAATCTGAATGCTTTCTACAATGTTTACAGTATTGGACTGCAACAGAGTCTCATTTCTTCTCTCCTCTCATATCTTCTCTTTCTCTTATCATGATCTTCTCTATACATTCTAATTCTCATCTAATGCACTAATGCCTTATGATCCCAATACATTGCTCTTTTTACAAAAGAGGGGGTTCTCGAGCCTTCCTCAACTACTTATATTAAATTACATTTAATTGACATCTAGTTCAAATCAGATCTAGACTCATATACCTGTCAGCCATTAAAGGAAACTTACACTCATCCTTACACATATACAATGGCTCATCCCTTCGTCGAGCCTTTCAAACTTTAATTACATTAAATTTACAAATTTAAAACAAAATGAGAAGGTTGGCACTTCTCTCTCCTTGGGATATTCTCTCTCCTAGTGCATGTTGTGTTGGTTGTTGACGTGTTGTTGATGCTCCTGCATCATCTAACATAATCTCATAAAAAAGATACATGAAATACATCGTGCATATTCCTCAAAGAATCAGGAAAGGCTAGTCGGTAAGCCACATTTCCTTTCTTTTCCACAACCTCAAAAGGTCCCACAAACCTAGGAGAGAGTTTAGAACCCTTTCCAAACTTGATCAAACTCTTGTACAGTTTTATCCAAATGAAAACTATGTCACCAATTTCATAACTATGGTCAACGCGATGCACATCAACATAACTCTTTTTTCTATCATGCAATTCTTTAATTCTTTGTATTAATGATTGCATATGTTGTTCCATCTCTTGTATTACTTTCGGTCCCATTGGGACCCTATCCTTAAGTCTATCCCAACTTAATGACATCTGACATAGTCACCCGTAAATAAACTCAAACGGTTCCATCTTAATCGTACTCTGGTAATTTTTATTGTATGAAAAATATACCAATGGAAAGAAGTCTTCCCAATGTTTGAGTTGTTCCATTACATACATATGCAACATGTCCTCCAAAATATGGTTCATTCTCTCTTTTTTTTTTGTCAGTCTCAGGGTGATACGTTGTACTGAAATTCAGTTGCGTTCCCAAAGTCTCTCAAAAACTGCTTCAAAATCATCCTATAAAAACTGATCCTCAATCGGATATGATTCTTATTGGTACTCCATGTAACCTCACAATCTCTCTAACAAAAAATTTGTCTATATCAGGGGCCTGACACGTCATACTCACTGGAATAAAGTGTGCACTATTCGTCATAGTGTCAACTACCATGGAAATTGAATCGTGTCTCCTTTCCATCAGAGGAAATCCCACAGTAAAATCCATTGAAATGACCTCTCATTTCGATTCGGGAATATAATTTGGTTGTAATAATCCTTCTAGATGTATATGTTCATCCTTCACTTGTTGACATTCTAGACATCTCACCACATAACTAAATATGTCTGCTCATTCATTTATAGAATAATAAAGGCTTAAGGTATGTCTTCGTCTTTGTGACTCTTGGATGAGCCACATAAACTACTTGATGAGATTCACTTAGAATCAAAATTATTAATTCGTCATTGGGAGGTACATAAATTCTATTGTTATACCTCATCAATTTGTCATTGTCAATAGAATAACCTTCATACTTCGGTACCATCACGGTATCTTGTCCAATTTTATCCTTAAATTATTTGTACTAGTCATCGTCTATCTGTAAAGTTAGAATCTTTTCCCAAATATTCATCTTAAGAGGTATTACCAAGAATATGTGTGGTCTCCGACTCACCGCATCTTCCACTATGTTCCCCGTTCCTTTAATGTAAGTAATCTGAAATTCGTATTCAACTGAGTAATTCTAACCAACACCTATGTCATGCATTCAACTCACTCTATGTAAATACATGTTGCAATCTACAGTGATCTGTTTTTAATTCAAATTTTCATTCAATTAGATAATGTCTCCAAACTCTCAAGGAATATACAATTGCTAATAACTTCAATTCATGCATTGTGTAGTTCTCTTCATGATTTCTCAATTTCCTAGAAATGTAAGCGATCACTTGATCGTCTTGCATCAAAACTCCACCTAAACCTTCCTTGGATGCATCCATGCATACCAAGAATTCCTTTTCCATGTTGGGGACCTTCAGTATTGGCGTTGACATCAACAACTCTTTGAGCCTTTGAAATGCTTACGCGCATTTCTCAGTCCATACAAACTTCTTTTTTTTCTTCTGCAATTCTGTGATCGGATTAGCTATATTCAAAAACCCTTTGACAAACCGTCGGTAATATCCTTCTAAACCCATAAAGCTATGTACTTCTTGTATGTTCATCATTGTTGTCCATTCCATAATAGCCTCTACTTTCAATTGATCCATGGTGATACCTTCACCATATATGATATGTCCCAAGTAATGAATCTTCGATTGGTAAAAAGAACATTTTGATAGCTTCTTGTACAATTTGTTTTCTCATAGAAACTATAGGACGAATATCAAGTGTTTGTCGTTCTCTTCTTTCTTCCAAGAATAAATCAGTATGTCATTAATAAATACTTGTAAAAAAAATTCCAAGTATTCACGGAACACTCCATTCATCAATCTCATGAATACCCCCAACACATTCATCAAACTGAATGGTAAAACTGTAAACTCATAGTGTCCAAATCTCATCTTAAAAGCGGTCTTGGGGATATCTTCCTCCTTAATCCATAATTAATGATATCCCAATCTCAAGTCAATCTTTGAAAATACCGTTGCTCCTTTCATATGGTCAAATAGATCGTCAATTCTTGGCAACAGATATTGGTTCTTGACCATTTCTTTGTTCAATTGACGGTAGTCAATACAAATTCTCCACGATCCATCCTTCTTTCTCACAAAAATAACTAGCACACTCCATGGTGACACACTTGGACGTATAATTCCCAAGTCTAACAATTCCTTCATTTTCATTTTCAAATCCTGTAATTCCAGCATTGACATTTGATATGGCATTCTCACAATCAGTTATGTTCTAGATTTCAAATATATAGTAAACTCAAGTTCTCTTTCTGGTGGCAAACCTGGTAATTCCTCCAGAAATACCTCTGCAAACTCTGATACTAATGGAAGGTTTTCTAATCCTTTTGTGTCTCCTTTTCTCTTTAGAGCTAAGATGGCGTATAACTTACACCCCTTGCACATAGTATTCAACAATTGTAGGGAAGAAATAAACTTAAAGGACACTCCCTGGTTTCTTCCTAGAATTACTCTACTCTGTCCCAAGTCATTTGTCAAACTTAACCATTTTTTCTTATAGTTAAGTATCACATCATCTGATTCTAACAAGTCCATGCCTATCACTATGTCATAATATCCTAAGATTGTGATGTATAGGTTTGCCTTCATTACAAAACCACCCAAGTTAATGCTACAGTCCATAACCTTTCCTCTAACTTTTTGCTTGACACCCGATTCCATTTCTACGTATCTGAACTCGTTCTGCTCGACTACCTCTACCCTAATTCTCTTAAGCACTACACTAGAAATAAATCTCTCTCTAGCACCTAGATATATCAAAATACTAAAGGTTTGATCAAAAATCATACCTGACGTCTCGAGCACAATGGACTGGTACTTGGCCTGGCAGTTATTCACCGCTTCATGTATCATGTGGGCCTTGCCCAAATATCCAACAGTAGTGGGTCCAGATGATCTGACTTCTCTGGCCTTCTCAATCGTACAACCGCGTTGGTAATGTGGCTCACCACATGTCCATCATCCATTCTTTGGTCCAGTGATCCTAGTCCCCGAATTATAAGTTGTTGGCCTAGTAGTTTGTAATCCTGAGGCCTAAAATGTTGTTGTTGCTGCAGATGATGTTTTTGTTGTTGTTGTTGTCCTCTATAAGGATTCCGCTATTGATGAGTCTGTCATCGTGTTTTTGAGAACATATTTCTTCTAGTTGTATCTCAATGCTCGGAAATCTGTCTGGATGGTGTCTGATGTTGTTCCATTCCTGATGTCGTCTATCCAATCGGTCTAGAAAGATTCCATCCCTGACCCCTGTTGTTCATCCCTTCCTCAGCTATGAGGGCCTTCTAAATTGCATCATGCAATGTCTAAGGCATTAGGATCCTCACCTTCACAGAAACATTTAATTTAACATTGAACACAAAAATATTGACCTTAAAATTCTCTATGTTTATATGTGGAGCATACATAAGTAGCTCCATAAACTTGGTCTCATGCTTTGGCATCGTACGACCACCTTTTTGTAAGGCATTGAACTCATTAAGATGGAACTCAATGAATTCCTCTGACAAATACCTCACTTGGAACCATTCCTCAAACATCTCCAATGAAATGTATTCAAAGGTCATGTTTAGTTGAGGTAGGAGCATCTTCCACCAAAGTAGAGCGCTCCCTTTCAGTTGAAATACCACCATGTAGAATTTCATGTTGGAGGTGCAATCATGAAGTGTGAAGCACAACACCATTTTCTCCAATCATACCTCAACGGCTAAGCCATATGGGGCACCGCAGAACATAGGAAACTTCACTTTCTCAAGTTCTCTATGTATACTACTATTACCAGCTAGGGCACAATATGAACCCTCATTGGGCACAGACGCTCTACCCTCATCTCAATCCAAGTGGTTGATCAATGCCTTTGACATCCTCTGGAAGGATCTCATCATACCTACCACATCTCCCACAACAACTTGCTCCCGATTAGTGGTATGTTATTTTCCCTAGGGGTTAGACCCCTCTGGCATGGATACTATCGGAGGTGCCACACCTCTTCTTCCAACACCACATCATCTACTTCCCCTACGTCCTCTAACCATGATTACCTACATGGAAAACTTTCAAAATTTAATTAGAGATATATTTTTAATCATTTAGTTAACACCATGGAAGGCATAACGGTTCGATGTCACAGGGTTGAACCCTCTCTCATACCATATGTAACATCCCCTCTGATACGACATAAAAGTAAGTGATTCCAATAAGATATTTTTTTTTAGAACCTTAGTTAGAAAAAGTATTACACGAAAAAACCTTCATCATTATGTACACATTTTATTTTCATTCATCTTAATCCACAACGAGATTTAGATACGAATTCAATGTTATTTAGAGATCCACAACATCACATAAATATAGCATACAATGTCTACCCACCCAACCTACCCTGCAAGGTTAGGACCTACATGACACATAATCAATACTCAAGTCCAGGATTCATCCGATTGATTTTTACCATTTAAAGGCTTAGGAATGGGGATTTTTTTGAAGAACATGGAGGTCTCAAATCCCATAACCAACTATAATCTATACTCAGGATTAAAATAATAGTAAAGTACTTAATCATAACACAAATTAAATCGTTCAATTCCTCAACTACTAGAGAAGTTTTCCTTTCCTTAAAGGTTACAATAACAATAATTAACCATCATCTAGATAACATGCCATCTCTTTATGAAATCCATCATATAATTATTACTCGTCATTAACAAAATCTCTTCCCTCTAGGAATACCAACATCAATCATTATTCAAAATTGTAACAACCCTCGATTGTACAAACCAAGTAAGTAGATCTTAATATATATATATATATATATAGATATAGATATATCCTTGAAAGAGAAAAGAAGAGAAGAAAAAATCTCTCAAAACCTGATAGGAAAATGTAAGCTTGTTTTGTACTTTCTAAAACTAAAAAGATATTTTGATGAAGTAATTCTATGTCTGTGTGTTTTTCTATTTTTGAGAAGGAGTTAAGATTATGTTTTAAGTTCCAAAGTTTCTCTTCTAGGAGTCACAGTGCATAATGTGCTCAGTGTCAACATAATAAGTGCACAGATGGACCTTTTGAAAGTCCAAAGCTCAGGAGCATTCGTGCAAGGTGTGCACAAAGCCCACTCAATGTGTGTGGAGGTCTTTATCTTCTAAATAAAGGAAGCTCAGGAGAGATAGTGAAAATCTACACATAGTAAGATCAAGAAGTGCACAGGAGACCTTCTAAAGTCCAAATCTTAGGAGGGAAGTGCAAGTGAGTGCTAGAGTTCACCTCAAACAAGTGATGAAGCTCAAGAGAAAAAGTGTGTGCAGAGTTCCAAATGGGGACTCAAGGAGTGAAAAATTCTTTTGTTTAAGAACTAGTGGACAATATCTACTCGTGAGGATTCTAATTCCCCACAACCATTTGATCAGACCGGAGGAGAGTGATAATTAGACCCTGAGTCCTTTGGAATTCGTCACTTCGGTAGTTTGTAATAGTTAGTGTTGTTGAGACGAACAGATCCCCAAAGCTCTAAAGACCGGAGTTAAATCCAACTATAGATCATTGGACAAGAGTGAGACATAGATCTCTGAGTTATTCAGTGATTCAAAAATAGAACATGTTTGAGTCGTAGTTGTTAAGGGATGAGAAACCCTGAAGCTATGAAGTCTTGGAGAAAAGGACAGCCATGGATCTAGTGATCGAACGAGGGTCCTTAGATATTTGATCCTTCTTCCTTTGAAAGTTTGGTAATTCGACACTCTGGCGAATTTGATTCGTTGTTGCAAAGGTAAGGAACTCCCACAGTCCTGAAGTCCAGAGTGGATGTAAACCATTGATCAAGGAGAGAGTGAGTCGTTAGATCCCCAAGCCCTTCGATGGTTTGGCGATCCAGGTGAAATAGTTCAAGGTTATTGATGTAAAGAAAATATGAAGCCCAGAGTCCCAGAGTATATCTCCATTGTATATTCTCATGTGAGGAGAATCCTCGCTAGTCGTCTTATTAAATCATAATCATTGACGAAGGAAAGTGGAAGGATAGGGTAGAACCTACATCTTCCAGTAAACCTCTCTTATGACCAAGTTTGACTAGTAACACACCGGGTAAATGGGAGTGTTGGAGTTGATGAATACTCTAGATTGTTGGAGTCCCATAGCTCCAAATAATGCCTTTTTTACCAGCGCCAGTTTCTAGCTTGCGGTCACATGCAAAATTGTCAAGATAAAAATGGATAATGCATTTATAGGTTGTTTTGGAAAAGGAAAGATACAGGCACCACAACTATTACACAATCCCACTATCCATGTCAAGAAAGGAAATTCCTTAGTGGAACCTGGGTTTCTTATGCGAACAGATTTGTACAGTAACAAATTAGGACTACGACTGAATCTAAGGAATTTATTAGTATTCAAAAATAAAAAATGAATCTAATTCAATTCTGAGTGTTATAGGGGTGTGCTTACGAATTATTGAACTTTTAAAAACTTGATAAAAGCTATCGAAATATAATGTACAACTATTTAAAATTTTGAATTTAATAAGGAAATACTTTAAGGATAGGCATTTGTCAGTATAATAATTCATTCCAACACATCAATGAATTCATCATTTCAACAAAACCTTTTAATTTTGAGCATTAGTCTATACAAAAAATTATTTTTATTTCATAAATCAACTGCAAGAAATCAATACACAGAAGATCGGATACTCCATTACAAGGTTTCAATGTTAATTACTCATAAATAGGATTTCGTTTGATTTCTATTAAGAATCCATACTTCAACAATTATAATATAAATTCTACAAAAGGAATATCTCGAATTCTATCCATTAACAATTACATAAATATGAACTAGAATATATTATCAAAAATAATGTAATCCATCCATTTACTTCGCAAGTATACATTCGTAGTACAATTAATAAATTGAATATGTTCTTTCATCTATGTGATTATAAATGTCACATCAATAATATTTCAATTACAAATACTAAAATAGTAAAATATTGTGGCCAAAGAATAAATAACAATTTGGGAAAGTCATTCAGTATTGTATCCGGTGCAAAGTTCTTTCTTTCCTCACATGTTATCCAGTGACTACATTCGTACATCCCATCCCATGCTAGGGGTACTCTTCTTCCCCCTTATCCCCTCGAGCCGCAAAGGGGGCACACACAAGAAACCAAAAAACAATAGCTCCAAATCTTTCCTCGCAAGGAAGAGCTTCCACTCTTTCTCAAGATTGAATTCCCAACTCTCACAAATAAAACACAGTCCAAAATTTTCGGCAGCATAACATTACCAAGAAAAAGTGAGATCCATTTCCCTTATACCACATTTGTTTTATAGAAAATTTCTCAAACACACATTTCCTCATGCACAATTAATTATCTTTTTAATTAATTTAATTATGATTATTCACCCACACACTTATCACACTTTCCCCAAGTTGCACCAGTAAATACCATTTCCATTTTATTTAAAAAGCCAATTTCCTTCACATTCCCCAATGTGTTCCTATTTTCTCTCTTGGTTGTCCCTTTGTTCCCCAAAATATCATTTAATGAGTTTCTCCTAACTAGATCTTAGTTAGATTTGTATTAGGAGTCTTTGTTGGCCCTTGGTCATGTATTAAGGAAGAAAGCGAAGATTAAGGAAGAAGAAATACAACGTATGAAGTGCGCAGAAGGCACACAAACTAAGGAAGGGTCGAAGTGGTTAAAGAGGCATAAAATAAGGAGTGAAGTAAAGAAAAGAAAGTCTTTGAAAGAGAAGATCAAGGAAGACAAAGAAACAACGAAGAAAGATCATGGACAAGTCAGCAAGCAAAATAAGACACCAATGGGTGCTTTGGACCACCTCGTGGAGAAAAAGGAAGTATAGGTCGTCGAAGTCCTTAAAATGTGGGTTATGTTGACCTAGGGTTTTGGCGCCTAGAGTTTTGGTACCTAGGGTTTTGGCGCATAGGGTTTTGGCACCTGGACTTTGGTCTAGGGTTTCTAAGAGTCATGAAATGATAAATAGAGGTCTAGAAGAGTTGAGAAAGAGGTGATAGTGATGGTGAGATGTAAAAGTGTTATATATTAGAATATTCTTATATTTTGGGGTTCTTTAGCTGGGTGCAAAGATATATTATGCAGCTGGGTGCGCAGGGAGAGGAAATAAAGAGAAAGAGACAAAAGGATCTACAGCTAAGTGCGCAGATATTTTCATTTGATCAATAAACACAGTTTTGTGGATGTAGCCCTAGGGAGAGGGTGAACCATGTAAAATATTGTTGTTCTATGAGATTGATTCTGTGTTATTTTCTATATTTTATACTGTTATTGCATTGTTGTTTTCCCTACTAAAGATAAAATATATAAATAACATCGCGAAGTTAAGCATAAGACTATTAAGAATATTTAAGTTATCTTGTCTTGTTGTTTCAGAATAATCTTGTATTTCCTTTGGTTGTAGAGACATGTGTCCTACAACCCCCCTATCGCAACTTTGGGTCAGACTTCATCTGCTTCACAAGTGTTGCTAAAAGGGCCAATAGTTAGGGTTTGTTGGTGCGTTTTTAGAGTTGAACCCTAGGTCTTCCCCTGTCTCAACAAATGGTTCTGTTGTTAAGACCAGGATCTTCTTGAGGGAATGTCAAGGTGGTTTCCATCGAAGACAGATATTTGGAATTGGATAGAAGAACAATAAAGGGACTTCACCGAAGATCAGAACAAGAACCCTAGTAATAGTACAAAACAATGGTTGGGAAGGTACATCTTTATTGATGTGCATGAGATTTTGTTTGGAGGAGTTCATAAGGATTTCTACAAGTGGTTAGACAAACTAGTAGACACTCGGTTTGAAATCAAATCTAGACCACATGTGGTTTGGACATTGGCTCTAATTAAGAAAGTCGAGAAAGTTGATAACGTTGTGTCAAGAGCAGTGGATCTCTAGTTTGACAGTACTATTGGAGGGTACATTACTAAGTTTTCTATTGACAAAGTGGAATCATATAGTCAAGCGGAGAGGTATTTCTTCAAGGGACCTAGAGGAAAGATTCTACACTTCTTGAAGTTGAATATTAAGATGTTATTGCATGAGAAGAATATCTTGAAGATACAGTAATCGGTTGGATTTTAAAACTAATGTTCAAAAATTCAGACAGCCATAGTGACGCAGAGGTTGGACACACACGCAGTGGGAGATCATTCTGAAAGGTTTCGCTTGAGAACCTGTTTAAGAAGATTTATGGGCCATTGGCACGAGACGAATATTTCTAGAGTGGAGAAGAAGCATGGAGATGAGACGAAGAATATGCAAAGTTTGCAAGGGTAGAGGAATTAGAGACTGAAGAACTTTGACGAGAAGAACCAGAATTTCAGGGATTGAGCCTACTATCGAAGTAAGTATTACTATTCCTCCTATTGTTTTATCATCATTAAATAACTAGAGTACCCAAAGTAATTAGAGAACTCGGAGTATTGTTACAAGCAGTTTAGTACACACTCAGTGGAGAAACCAAGGAAAATCCATGGAAGATGAATTTAGGTTACCCATTTTCAGAGGAGATAGATTTGAGGATCCTGACCATCACTAGTTCTTATGAGAAGTTGTATGGATAATTAACCAAGTCACCGACGAAGTTGTTAAGAGAGATCAGTTTAGTACTACCCTGAGGGATCGTGCATTGGGCTCGTATTTGAAGTTTTTTACAGGATCTGTACAACCTAAACCATTGAATGACATTAAGACTATGTTGAGTGTAGACTTCAAGAAACCTAAGTCAGAGTGGCAATGCATTAAAGAGTTGAACGAAATCAAACAGAAGGTAACTGAACCAGTTTGGGAATTTGATCAGAGGTTCAAGACCCTGACAAGCCATTTAAGTTTTCATATTCTTGACGAACAACATAAGGAATGGTTCATCACTACCCTCCTACCACAAATTAGAGTTCCTCTGATGCAACAAAAGGTCACTTCGTAGGGTGAAGCATTAGAGATTGCGATGAAACTAGAAGCATCCCCTGTAGGAGAATCCGGTCTAGGTATGAGTCATATTTTGAATCAATTAACTAGTTTATATTTATAGGTTGAAGACATGAACAAAGATAAAGGAAAGGAGAAAAGAGAAGACATCTGGCATATCATATGTAAAGTAGAGGGCCATGACAAAGAGCATTGTCCTTTATTTAATGAGTACTTGGCCTCTGGAGACCCTAACCCTTTGAAACAAGCTACTTTACCATGGTTCAAGGTATGTAGAAATAGACATCACCCTTGTGAATGTTA
This sequence comes from Picea glauca, assembly GCA_000966675.3. Classification (NCBI taxonomy): domain Eukaryota; kingdom Viridiplantae; phylum Streptophyta; class Pinopsida; order Pinales; family Pinaceae; genus Picea; species Picea glauca. The sequence goes on along the minus strand of JZKD02S1885992.1, from coordinate 353,230 downwards.
TTATATAGAGAAATATGTTCAGACACCCACCAATCTCTATTGTACATTCTATAAGTCTGTTGAACATGATAAGAAGGACTGTAGGTATTATGACCTCATGCATGAAAGGTCAAGGGATGCATATAGAATTCAAGGAGAATTACAGCAAGAAGGGAATGTTGTGCAGTTCAATTCCCCGGGAAGAGGAAAATTCAACCCTCATGGTGGGTTCATAGGAAGAGGACAAGGAGGAGGCATGGGTGCCCAACCAGGTCATTTCGAAAGGTATTGTCAGAACCCTTGTACTAATTGCAACTATTGTAATTCATTTGATCATGTCATTGAATATTGTCCAGTATTGTTAGCTAAAGTTCAGGAACAACAAGGTGGAAACCAGCAAGTCCAACTAATATCAGTTGAACCTCATGGTGAGGAACCCATAGTCACTGTCATTACTAGAGGAGGCATTGTCACAGGAGAAGACAGGGTGACTCCAGGAAAAACTATAGATGGATCAGGGATCAGAAGAGATTCAGAGAAGGAACCATTGTTTGATCCAAGGAAAGAAAATCATACTTTTGAAGAAGCAAGAAGATAATTTGTAGGTGAACAGACTTCTTCATCTAAGGCACAACCGAAATTAAGGGAATGTGAAATGCCTATATCATTTGATCAATCTTCCCTACCTAGATAGGGAAAAGAGGTAAGCAAGCTTGTGGACTTCTTGTATACTTGTATTAATTTGATTAAAGATGAAAGAGTTGTGCAGGAAGTACAACACTTAATATGACAGTATGAAATTGGAAGAGTAGATCCTCTGTTGAATAGAGTTGTGAATCAAGTATCTAGAAAAAGGAGGAAAAGATAGGAACTGCACCTTAGTGCTCAAATTGGAGACTACAATATAAACTATGTGGTCCTCGACCTTTGATCAGAAGTAAATGTTATGACGAAGCATACTTGGGAATTGATGGGAAAACCTAAATTGATTTACTCTCCTATTAGGCTCAAGATGACTAATCAGCTGGCGGTGAGCCCCTTTGGAAGACTAGAGCATGTCCCTGTAGACATCGACAAAGTGAGGACATTTGCATACTTTGAAGTGATCGAGATTGTTGATGATAGTTTTCCTTATCCTTCCTTGTTAGGTATTGATTGGGCTTTCAACAATTTGACTGTTGTTGACCTGAAAAAGAGAAGAATGACATTTGAAGGTGATGGCCTTAGGGTAATTGCACCTCTTGATCCCGATGAAGGTTGCAGATACACAGAACCTATAAGAAAAGAATATTGCACCTACGATATAGAGAACATTTATAAACTAACAGAAGGGCATTAGGATTATATTAATCCTACAACAGATGGAAATCTAAGCTGGCGAAGTGAAAGTGCATGTTTGTCAGATTCAGAAGAAGCATTGGAAAATTGACATAACAGAATGTATGAAGTCTCTACATGGAGGTGTGCCAGATTGATTAAGGAATTTCACTGGATTGGCATAGAATTAAGTAATCTTCCTACATTTTATGTCTTGAATAATTTAGAGACATTTCTATTTGAATTTGAGGGAATTGTTGTTGATTAAGGTCGGTTGTCATTGATGTCAACCCTTGAAGAAATCCCCACAGCACAAATGTTTGGGTAATGGACCCAATATTGTTTGATGTAAAGATGACTCATTATTGTATTGTCATGGTTGATAAGAAGTAAAGATGGATGAACTCCAAAGTGGTCCCCTTCTGGTGAAAGCCCTCACGGGAAGACGCTTTGCGGAGTAAGAGAACCCATGCTTAATTGTAGAATAATGAGATGAAGGATAATGAATTTTTCACGTAAACTATCCTAGATGGATAGTCCTTGTCATTCCATTTCTGGTGGTATGTGGAACATCACATAACTCCCCACGGTTAGAGAGTTATGGCCATGAGAAGTTGGAGACCCTAGGTTTGGGTAATGGACCCAAGTTTGTTTGATGGATAACGGTATGAGTTATGATATATTATCAGATAATACTATTCTATATGGATAGTACATGTCATTCCATTTCTGGTGGTATGTGGAACACCACATAACTCCTCACAGTTTGAGAGTTATGGCCTTATGAAGTTGGAGGACCCTCATATGTCATCTAGAAGCCCCAAAAGGTCAAAGTAGTCAAAGTGGTTTAAGAGATTTTAAAA
>JZKD02S1885992.1:319964-337968 GCA_000966675.3 Picea glauca | reverse complement strand
CCAACTCCCTGAGTGTTTCTAGCACCAACTGGATGGAAGCACCAACTTCCAATCATACAGGCAACCAACCTGTATAACAGAGAACAATAGTTCTCCCTTGCACCACCCTGCCACCTTGGTTTCTCTGGATATAACCAGATGGAAGCTACAACTCCCTATGTTCAAGAACCCACTTGAACCTATGAGGACAACAGTCCTCCCTAGCACCTCCCTTCCACCCTAAAATATAAATCTTTGCTACTTAAACTTATTACAGTGATATAAAGTTCAAAAATGGCTTACCAGACTCATCATTGTTTTGTTGCATTTCGTTGCTCTGTCTACCTCACTGCCTTCCTGCACACATGACTTGCGTTGTCTATTCTTCTGCTTTTTATGATCTATGCGCCATGTCCATTCACTGCATAGTTTCTCTTCTATTCAATTCAGCTGCTGTACTCTCCTCCTTCTTCACACATGAAACACCTTCAACAACAACAACCACAGCAACTCCAACAACAACAGCAACCGCATCTCTTCTCTGTATCGTGTACTTATAGCTTCTATGCAACTTGTGCATGGAATATTATCCATTCCTCTGCATGCTCACACTGTGCCAATTTCCTCCACAACTCGAGTGCTCTGTCTAATCATCATCGTGACTCTTCATCTTCTCTAGCCATTTTTCCACTCATTCAACATCACTGTATGTTATGCTGAGATTCCTCATCCTCTTTGGCACTTGAGACTCTTCGTCTTCTCTATGACAGTTGAGCTCACCTTCTCTGTTCCAGTTACAGGCTTCAATGCTCTTCCATCTGTCAATTGCCTATATCTATAATCCTCAATCCACTAGAAGATGCCTTGAGACTCTTCATCTTCTTTGGCGATCACACTCAGTCCTCTTCAAGTCATCTGGCAGAGATCATCATTTGTTTTAGATGTTACACCGAGAAGCGCAAAAGTATCCCTTCAATCTTGTTCAACTTCATCTAAACCGTTGTATTAAGAATAAAGAATCTTGTGCATGTTTCGCCATTTCATAATTCGGCATTTCGAGATCCCTGTGGTGAAGATTAGCACCTCTAGCTTCTTCCTCCATCTTCCATCGATGTGCCTAATGGCTGTGACCACGCGCTTATGCATAAATCACTTTCGTGATTTCGCATTTCGTGAATCTGGAGATGAGGCATCTCGACTCTCCAAGTCGCGATCCCCAAAACCCCGAAATGGAGCTTATCTGAACTGACTCCTTCCCTTCTCATGACCACCGATGATGACCATAGGTTGTGCCAAAAGCCGCTTCATATTTCACGAGTTTCTAGACCATGCTCCGTTGACTCCAACTCAACGAAATTCCAATCGCTTGCCACTTGTCCTATGATTCGACGGTTTAGATTTGATCTTGATTCAATAGCTCAGATCATATCATGATTTCGCATATCGTGATTTCGACGTTCTTGTGGTTATGTTTCTTGTCTCTCCAAGTCGCGATTCACAAAACTCCAAAATGGAGTCGGATCAACAGTCCAGATCACACCTTGATTTGATAGTTGCGATTAAATTGTGATTTCGCATATCGTTTTTCCTAAGATGGAGGTTCTCGTTACTCCAAGTCGCGACAGGAAAAGCTCCGAGATGGAGCTCAAATCAACGATCCACATTCTTGGTGATCCAACGGTCCTGATCTTTTCATGATCTCACATCTCATTGTTCCTTAGATGGAGATTCTCGTCACTCCAAGTCGCGATAGGCGAGACTCCGAGATGGAGCTCAAATCAATAGTCCTCGACGCTCATTCTTGGTGATATGACGGTCCTGATATTTTCGTGATCTTGCACCTCGCTGATCCTTAGATGGCGATTCTCTTCACTCCAAGTTGCGATATGTGAAACTCCGAAATGGAGTCTTTGACTAGCTCTGATCTTTCACCACACGTCCTCTTGATCAATGGTCCACGACTGTCCCCGATGGACGGTCAAGATTCCCTCACATTTTTGGAGAGTTGGATGACTCTTAGACTTATCCGCCTTCTAGCTTCACCATATCCAATGGCTATTGAGCCTTCGTAGATACCCCAGATCCTACAACCCAGATCTTCTCGCGATTTCGCCACTTCGCAATTTCCCCGCTTCGCGATTTTGTCCACCTTCGCGATTTTGCCACTTCTTTCACTTTAATGAACGTGCAGGTTCTCCATGATCCAACAATGGTCAGACCCTGCGCTTGGATCTAACGCCAAAGATCTGTCCTCCATATTTGCACTCCTCCTGTCTGGATTCAGATATGATGGTCATCGGGAATTCTGAATGGGATCCAACGATCAATGTCGCTTCTCTGCCTGAGCTTATGCATCCTCCTTAATTAGAAGAATTTCTAAGTGTCAAAGGCCTCGACCTTTGATCCACCTGATATCCTCACTACGCTATCTCTCTTGAGCTTTGGCAATGAGTTAACCTCGTCCCTGGTGCACACCTATGCACTGCGTGCGACTCTGTGCTAATCCCTCCTGAGCTTACTTTGTTTCCGTTTTTCCATCGATGCACACTCTAATCCTGCCACCAATGACAAGCTCACTTTGCCTGTTAAACCTGCCAACAATCCTCTACACTATCTCTTCGAAACTTATTGAGCTTGCTATGTAGCGTCTTCCTAAAATACTTTTGATGCCCATCTGTTACATTCTTCCTGTACTCATGCCATCCTCACTGCTATACTTGCCATCAATGACAAGCATACGTTGCCTGTTAAACATTTTCCAACAATCTCCCCCTTTGGCATTGATGGCAACAAATACACCTGAATTCTTTTCTCCCCCTTTGACATCAATGTCAAAGAGAACATGCTCCCCCTGAGCTGTGGTAGTAATTTTAGGAGGTATCATATATTAAGCCAACACAAACTCCCCTTGATGGGATGGAATCTCTTATTTGAGGCCTTCAGATGTTTGTATCCAAGCCAGAGTCTTCTTTTTCTGATTCTTGGACCTTTTCATCTTTAGCTTCCGTTGTATCCTCTATAGAATACCAAAAAAAAAAAAATCTCACCTCTCTTACTCGGACTCCTTCATCAACCTTTTCTTCTCATGAGTGGATGACTCCCCCTATCACTATTATCTCTCTGCTTCTGACTCTTTTCCCCTTTTGTTCCTAAAGTTTAACTTTCCTTGACAAGGTCTTTCCTCTTGTTACTTCTACAGGATGTCATGTATATCATTTTGTAAAACAAAATGTTATTGTTGAAGAGGTTGCTATCCCACTGACACTCTGCATAATTGTTGCTTGTTACTATTCAAATAACCCTTGGATCTCCCCATTGATTCTTATCGATTTCTAATGTTTCATATCATATTTCTTCCATGATGCATACAATCCAAGGTTTTTATCTCCATATTCAATCACAAGAGAAAACTGCTACACCCATTCTCATACCTGTTTTTCTTTCTCACAAATGAAGGACCTGTATCAGGTTTCTTAGGAGCACTGATTTCTACCTTGTTGAGTCCAATACCAAATTTGTCATTTGGTGATATCTGGCTATACAAGACCTTGTCTAGAGTCATGGAACTTCTCAAGAACTTGATTTGGGTGTTTTCCTTCTCAACCTTCAAGACTTCTGCTTCCTGTTTATGACATGGTTCTTCTCCTACTTCATCCATGGGGTTAATGCTAACTGAACATGCTTTTATTGTATCTAAATCTTCTTCTTTACTTGTAGGGGAGGACTCAATTTCAACATCATTAATTTTATTTATACTTTTATTCACCACTTGTCCTGAGTTTATATTTACCTTACATTCTTTGGATGTGAGCACCTCTTCACTGCCTCTGTCACATTTTTTACTTGTACTAAGTAAATTATGTTTCAGACCATCCACAAGCAGAACGTACTGGGCATTTCCTTTGTCATTACTCAAACTCATCATCCCTCTATCCTTGATTTTACCTAGTTCATCATTTTCAAGGATCACATTTCCTGTTTTGCTTTTATTTATGGACAGTAGTTTATCCTTGTCTCCAGTCATGTGCTTGGAACATCCACTGTGTATATTCCTAGAGGCCTTTTGTTTTTGAGTTGAAAGTGCTTGACCACATTTTTCACTATCTTTTCTTTTCCATGTGCTGGGCTTTCTATCTAAGAACTTTATCCTTGAGTCTGCTTTGTAATTCTTCAGATGGTAGTTTGCAGCTTTGTGGCCAAAGTTGTGACAGTTATAGCATTCAATCTCATTCTTCAATAGGTCAAAGTTGTTGTTGCAGCGTTGTCTACTCATTGACTATTTATTATTTCTTGACCTCCTTAGTTGTATGTCTTTAGACTTAGTTTGGAAATTTTCAATCTGTGATGGTTTGTTACTTGGCTGTATCATTCTTTGTTGAGGCAAATATTTATTCCTTTGAAATCTTAATTGCTTATGTCTAAGTCTTAAGGAACAATTTACAGCTTTGTGACCAAAGTTAGAACAGTAGAAACAATATCCATAGAAAAATTCTTTGTACCTGGAAAATGATTGTCTTCTTTGAGAAAATCGATTTCTTCCATGCTGATGATGTCCCTGAGCAGGGAGTACATTATTTCTTTGTTCTACAGATTCAGTCCCGGTACCTTTTTCTTTACTCGTCCTGGGTGGCTGATTGTCTTCCTTTGTTTCTGCATGTTTTTGGTTGTCATTGGTTGTAGATTTAACAAACTTGATGGGTTCTTTGTTTCTTGGCTGACCACTACTTGATCCCTCTTCAAACCCCAAACCAGTTTTCAGCTTTGGATTTCTTTGCTGATTCAGAATGGTGGCTAATCCTTCTGAGGCTTTGATACTTGACAGATTCTGATGATATAAGGTTTGAAACTTCTCCATCTCTTTCCTAGTTTTTACTACTTCTTCTTCCAGGGATTCAGATCTTGCCCTCTTTTCTGATAGTTGATGTTTCAGAATATCCTCGATTTTTCTTGCCTCTTCTAATTCCACTTTTAGCAGGGCAAAGCCTTCATCAGGTTGTTTACTGACTTTCTCAAACTGTATCAGCAATTGTTTTTCCTTTCTATTCTTGATTCTTAGTCTGTCAATCTCTTCCAATGCACTAATCAGTTCTCCTTCCATATCAACCACAGCTTCCTCATCATTCTCATCACTACCTATGATTTCAATATCATAATCCTCTTTGGCCATAAGCATGAAGTCACTTACTTTATCTTCACATGAAGAATCACAATTGGTGTCTTCTGAGGAGTCATCATCGTTTACACATAAACTTTTCTTCTTATCAAATCTTCTTGATTTTTGCTTCTCTTCATATTTAGATTTTTTATCATGTTTCTTGTGTGGAAATTTATTTGCAAAATGAACTATCTTACCACAGTTGAAACATTTGAAGGGAAGCTTACCTTGGTACTTGCCTAATCCTTTCTTTAATCTTCTCACGAATTTTTCTTCAATTTCATCATGTTCACAATCCTCATTCATATATGCTTTAAATGATGCTTCTCTAGAGGTGGTTTTATCTGTAACTATCCTCATTTCATATGCAGTCAATGTTCCTAGAAGTTGATCAAAAGACAAGGTTTTTAGATCATTATGTTTTTCTATAGCAGAGACCTTTGGGTTGAACCTATCTGGGAGAGATCTCAAGATTTTCTAAACTAAATAAGGTTCCTCAATTTTTTCACCAAGTGCCTTCATTACATTCACCATTTCTTCTACTCTCAGAAAGTATTTACCAACAGTTTCATCTTCGTTCATCTTCAACTATTCAAACTATATTCTGTAGGTTTGAAGCTTGGCATCCTTTACCTTCTCGTTACCTTCATAACTGCTAATGAGTTTGTCCCACATTTCTTTGGCAATTCCCAGGTGCATGACCTTTACAAATTCCGCTTCTGCAAGCCCACTCAAGATAGCATTCATAGTCTTAGTGTTGAAGCTAAATTTAAGCTTGTCATCCTTATTGGATTGGCTAGTATGACTAGCTTTACATAACCAGTATCTACCACATCTCAGACATCTGCACCTAAAGCCATTATGTATATTCTCATTCTAACTTTCCAAAAGGCAAAGTTTGTTCCATTGAACATAGGAGCCTTATTGGTTGAACGCTTCGATCTTGCCTTTCAATTGTTGTTGTTTTTCCTTGCCTGCCTGACTGCTGATCTTCCCTGCCTGCCTGTTTGCCATCATTTGTTGTTTTTCTTTCCATCAATGACAAGCACACTATTCTTGTAAACATTCCAACAATCTCTCCCTTTGGTATTGATGGCAACCCTGAACGGTTGCGCTTAATCTATTTGGACCTCCAACTGTAGCATCCGGTCTGGACCATTACTTTTCTCCCCTTTTAACGTCAATGTCAAATAAAACACGCTCCCCCTGAGCTGTTGCAGTATGTTAAGGAGGTATCAGATATTCAACCAATACAAAATCCCCCTAACAGGATGGACTCTCTTAGATGTGAGACGGGATGACACCCAGCTTCTATCGGAGATATTCAAAAGGTGTCTTGGCTAGGGGTTTAGTAAAGATGTTTGCAATTTTTTCTGTGGTTGGAATGTAATGGACCTAAACAATCTGATTGGTGACCTGCTCTCTCAGAAAATGGTATTTTATGGGAATATGCTTGGTCTTGGAGTGGAATACAGGATTCTTGGACACACTGATGGCACTAGTGTTATCACAATGAATTGGAATTGGTGCAGCGTATTTTACCTCCAAGTCTACAAGTGTCTAAATCATCCATAATACTTGAGTGCAACAGGTAGCAGCAGTAATGTACTCTTCCTCTGTAGTTGATAAAGAAATGGAACCTTTATTTTTACTCAACCATGCTACTAGAGAATCTCCTAAGAAGAACGCACCTCCACTCATGCTTTTCCTTTCATCCATGCAGTTATACCAATCAGCATCTGAGTAGGCTGATAATTGAAAATTCTAATTCTTAGGATACCATAGGCCATAGTTCATTGTTTCTTTCAAATATCTGAATATCCTTTTTGACAGCTAGCAAATGACTCTATTTAGGTGCAGACTGATATCTTCCAACCATTCCAACAACATGCATTATGTCTTGGCGAGATGTTGTGATGTATAGTAGGATATCGATCATTGATCTATATGAACTTTGATCAACATCAGGTGAGTCATCATCCTTACTTAATTTGAATCTAGTAACCATAGGTGTGCCCACAGGTTTATAGTCTTCCATTTGAAACCTTTTCAACATTTCTCTTAGATATTTTTCTTGAGAAATGAACATCCCTTCAGACCTCTGAGTAATTTTCATACCAAGAAAAAATGATAGTTCACCTATCATAGACATTTCAAACTCAGACTCCATGGAAAAATCAAACCATTGTACCAATGAATCCTTATTACATCCAAAGATGATGTCATCTACATATACCAATACAATGAGCAAATCATTATCCTCTGTTTTGATATACAGATTGTTGTCAACTATTCCTCTCTTGAACCCTTTGTCTTTGAGATACGTATCCAATCTATGATACCAGGCTCGAGGGGCTTGTTTTAACCCATATAAAGATTTCTTCAGTGTGCATACTAAGTCAGGGTTATCAGACAGTTTGAAACCCTTTGGGTGTTCCATATAAACTTCTTCACTTAAATCTCCATTTAGAAAAGCTTACTTGACATCCATTTGATAGACTTTAAACCTTTTATGACAAGCATAGGCAAGAAACATTCTGATAGCTTCTAATCTGGCTACGGGCACAAATGCTTCATCAAAATCTAGTCCTTCTATTTGAGCATACCCTTTACAGACCAATATTTCTTTGTTCCTGACAACTTGTCCCTATTCATTCAACTTATTCTTAAAGATCCATTTGGAGCCAATGATATTTTTACCTTCAGGTCTATGAACCATCTCCCACGTATTGTTTTTCTCAATCTAATCAAGTTCGTCGTTCATTGTTTTAACCCAATGGTCATCTTTGCTAGATTCATTAAAATTCTTGGGTTCCAACCTGGATATGAAAGCTATATGTGATTGTTTGGTGTTTTTGATTAGCTTTCTCCTGGTTTGTACACCTTTGTCTTTTTCACCAATTATCTGACTTGCAGGATGGTTCTTTTGAGTGATTCTGGAGGAGGAATTTGATGTTGTCTATTGATTTGAGTCTGTCTAAGTATCTGTGTCTTCATCTAATTCAGAGTCTTCGTTTTCTGATTCTTGGACATGTTCATCTTTGGCTTTAGCTATGTCTTTTGTAGAAGACTCATTACTGTACACCTCTCTTGCTGGGATTCCTTCATCAACTTTTACGTCAATACAATCAACCATTTTATGCAGCCTCTTATTATAGCATATGTATGCTTTATTGTTTGTAGCATACCCTAAGAAGATACCTTCATCAGCCCTGTCATCATGTTTACCAAGGTTCTCATTATTATTCTTTATATAACATTTACTCCCAAAGACTTTGAAGTGTTTAATTGAAGCAGGTCTCCCATACCACAGTTCATAAGGTGTCTTGTCACTTTGTGGTATGAGGTGGGATTTGTCAAGAACATGGACTACTATGTGTATTGCTTCTACCCAATAGGTTTGACCAATGTTCTTCTCATTCATCATTGACCTGGCCATTTCCTGCACTGTTCTATTTTTCCTCTCAACTACTCCATTTTCTTATGGAGTTCTTGGGATTGTGTATTCTCTCTTGATCCCATGCTTATCACAGAATTCCTTGAAGTCACTTGACATAAACTCTCCTCCTCGGTCTGATCTTACTACCCTTAACCTCTTGCCTATTTGAGTCTCAGTTAAAGCCTTAAATATTTTAAACTTCTCAAATGCTTCATCTTTTTCCTTGAGAAAGTCAACCCAAGTCAGTCTGGAGTAATCATCAATAATCAACATGAAGTAGTTTTCTTTCCCTGTTCCTTCTTGTCTTGATGGTCCACATAAATCCATATGAACTAGTTGGAGTGGTTTCTCTATTGAAGTAAAGTTCTTGGACTTAAACTGTGTCCTGTTTAGATTTCTTACTTGGCAGGGTTTACACATTGAATCTTAGGGCTTTGATATTCTCGAAAGATCTTTTACTGCCTCGAGATTTTTGAGTTTGATTAAGTGGTCAAAGTTTAGATGTCCAAGTCTCCTATGCCATAACCAGATTTCATCATGTTTTCTTAGATGACATTCTTCTCTATTTTCTTTTAGCACATATACATTATTTTTTGTCCTTATGCCTTTGGCCACCACTTGTCCTGAGTTTACAGACTTTATCTTGTATTCCTTGGACATGAACACCACTTCACATCCCTTATCACACATTTGGCTTACACTGCGCAGATTATGGTTAAGCCCATCTACAAGTAGAACATCTTGGTCTTTTCCTTTTCCATTATTTAAACTCACCATCCCTTTACCCTTTATTTTACCTGGAGCATCATTTCCAAAGGTTATGTTTCCTAATTTGCTTTCACTTAGAGATAGAAACTTACCTTTGTCTCTCGTCATATGTTTGGAGCATCCACTATCTATATAACAAGGGTTCGTTTTTACTTGAGCTGACAACACTAATCCACACTTTTCACTTTCTTTCTTCTTCCAAATCTTGACATTTTCAGCAGGGGAATTCAAATCTAGTTTATAGTTCCTTAATCGATAGTCAACAGATTTATGTCCATAGTTATGATAGATGTAGCATTCAATCTCATTGTTTAATAGGTTAAAATTATTGTTGCAGTGTTGTCTAGTCATTGACTGTTGATTATTTCTTGACCTCCTTAGTTGCATGTCCCTAGACTTAATTTGGTAATTTGCAATCTATGAAGGTTTGTTACCTGGTTGTATCATTCTTTATTGTGGCAAGTATTTATTCCTTTGAAATCTTAATTGCTCATGTCTAAGTCTTAAGGAACAATTTACAGCTTTGTGACCAAAGTTAGAATAATAGAAACAATAGCCATAGAAAAGTTCTTTGTACCTGGAAAATGGTTGTCTTCTTTGAGAAAATTGATTTCTTCCATGTTGATGACGTCTTTTAGTAGGGAGCACATTATTTCTTTGTTCTACAGATTTAGTCCTGGCACCTTTTTCTTTACTCGTCCTGGGCAATTGATTGTCTTCCTTTGTCTCTGCAGGTTTGTTGTTGTCATTGGTTGTAGATTTGGCAAACTTGATGGGTTCTTCGTTTCTTGGCTTATCACTACTTGATCCCTCTTCATAACCCAAACCAGTTTTCATCTTTGGATTCCTTTGCTGATTCAGAATGGTGGCTAATCCTTCTAAGGCTTTGATACTTGACAGATTCTGATTATACAAGGCTTAAAACTTCTCCATCTCTTTCCTAGTTTTTACCACTTCTTGTTCTAAGGCTTCACATCTTGCCTTCTTTTCTGATAACTATCTTTTCAGAATGTCTTCAATTTTCTTTGCCTCTTCTAATTCCACTTTTAGTAGGACAAGGTCATCATCAGGTTATTTACTGTCTTTCTCGAACTGTATCAGCAATTGTCTTTGCTTTCTATTCTTAATTCTTAGTCTGTCAATCTCTTCCAGTGCACTGATCAGTTCTCCTTCCATGTCAAACACAGCTTCTTCTTCATTAGCATCACTTCCTGTGTTGTTATTATCATAATCGTCTTTGTCCATATGTATGAAGTCATTTAGTTTATCTTCAATAGAGGATTCATTGTCTTCATCATCTAAAGGATCATCATCATTGTTTACGCAAAGACTTTTCTTCTTAAAGTTATTCTCTTTAAAGAAATTTTTGTGTTTGTACTTCTCCTCATCATCACATGTCTGATCCTTTCCTTTGTGGGGACATTTATTTTCAAAATGAACTATCCTACCATAGTTGAAACATTTGAAAGGCAATTTACCTTTGTACTTGCTTGATCCCTTCTTCAGTCTCTTCACAAATTTTTCTTCAATTTCATCGGGCTTAGAATCCTCATTCTTGTCTACTTTAAATGATGCTTCTCTGGAGGTGGGTTTATATTTAACTATTCTCATTTCATATGCAATCAATGTTCCTATAATTTGATGAAACTCCAAGGTTTTTAGATCATTAAGTTCTTCTATAGCAGAGACCTTCGAGTTGAACCTATCTGGGAGAGATCTCAAGATTTTCTGAACTAAAGAAGGTTCCTCAATTTTTTCACCAAGTGCTTTCATTGCATTTACCATTTCTTCTAATCTCAGAAAGTATTTTCCAACAGTTTCATCTTCCTTCATCTTCAGTTGTTCAAACTGTATTCTATAGGTTTGAAGCTTGGCATCCTTTACCTTCTCATTACCTTCATAACTGCTAATGAGTTTGTCCCACATTTCTTTGGCAGTTCCTAGGTGCATAACTTTTATGAATTTTGCTTCTGCAATCCCACTCAAGATAGCATTCATAGCCTTATCATTGAAGCTAAATTCTAGCTTGTCATCCTTATTATCTAGTACAATTGGCTTTCCATAACCAGTATCTACCACATCCCAGACATTTGCTCCTAAAGCCATTATGTAGGTTCTCATTCTCACTTTCCAGAAGGCAAAGTTTGTTCCATTGAATAGAGGGGCCTTATTGGTTGAATTTCCTTCATGGCTTGACATGTTTAAGCTGTAGGATATAACCTTAGATAAAAGGGGCCAACTCTAATACCAATTGTTGTACAACTGAGAGGAGGGGCATGAATTAGTTGTTACCATGCTTAAACAATTATGCTTATTTTAAACTCTTTACAAAGTACTCAATGACAATCACAATAATGTAGGGAAACAAGTTATAGCACACTCAACATCAGTCACACATATGAGATACACAGAGACAAATATTTCCTGAGGAAACCCATAGAGGGTAAAAAACCTCTTCTTCTTTATATTATAAGTAATCTTTACATTCTTTACATTATCATACATATGAGAACCAACTCATAATGAGGCTGCAACCTCTATTTTGCAAGTTGCTACTTACTGAGAGCACCAAATCTTTGGTTTCTCTAGCACCAACTAGAAGGAAGCACCAAATCCCTGTGTTTCTCTAGCACCAACTAGAAGGAAGCACCATCTCCCTGTGTTCCAGCACCAACTTCCGATCATACAGGCACCAACCTATAAAACAGAGAACAACAGTTCTCCCTTGCACCACTCTACCACCCCGGTTTCTCTAGTTGCAACCAGATGGAAGCTACAACTCCCTGTGTTCAAGAACCCACTTGAACCTATAAGGACAACAGTCCTCCCTAGCACCTCCCTGCCACCCTGAAATATTAATCTTTGTTACTAAAACTTATTACAGCGATATAAATTTCTTCAATGGATTACCAGTCTCAACACTATTCTGCTACACTCTGTTTCTCTGTCTGCATCAGTGTGTTCTGCACACTTCTCTACACTTTATGTCTTTCTCCATTTATGCACTGTATTCCATGTCCCTTTAATGCACCATTCCTCTGTTGTATTTCAGTTGCTTCACACTCCTCCTTCTACACTCCTAAAGCCCTCCCAACAATAGCCACCATCTCTTCTTTCTTCTACCTTCTTATAGTCTCTATGCCCTTGTGCATCCTTGTGTACAATGCATCTTCATGCTCTTCATGTCAAGTGCTCTGCCCATTCATCATTGCAACTCTTCAACTTCTCTGGCTGTTAAACCCATGTTTCCATCATCATTGGGTGTTATGCTGAGATTCCTTAGCCTCTCCAATAGTTGAGACTGTTTGTATTCTCTGTCACAGTCGAGATCAACCTCTTTGTTGCAATTACAGACTTCAACGCTCATCCATCTGTCAATTGCCTCCTCGAACAGTCTTCATTCCACTCACAAATTCCTTGAGACTCTTCAAATCCTCTAGCAATCACATAGAAGTCTCTTCGAGTCCTCTGGCAGAAGCCATCAGTGGTTTCTAACAGTTACACTATGAACCTCCAAAGAGCGCTTCAGCAACTGAATCACCACTGATTGATTAACTGTGGAGAGAAACAGTAGCCCTTCGATCATATTCCTGAATAACCTACACCATTGGATCATAAATGATGGGTCTCGCGCTTATTTCGTAATTCATCCTTTCGGGATCACCGTGGTGAAGATTTTGTTACACTCCATGTCCCAATCCCCGAAGCTCTGAAAAGGAGCTTGTCTGCCCTATCACCTTCCCCCATCTTCCACCGATGTGACCAACGGCTATGACTACAGCCTACACCAAAAGAGTATTTCACACATTCGCATTTCAGAGATTTCGTGATGAGTCATCTTGACTTTCCATGTCACAAGCTCTGAAATAGAGCTTGGCTTCTATAACTCTACTCTCCAGCTCTCGACCATGTGACCACGAGAGGTGACCGAGCACTTATCCATAACGTGCTTTCGTGATTTCACATTTCATCACTTCGGCGTTTCGTATGTCACAAATTCCTGTTGTGAGGTATCTCGACTCTCCAAGTCGCGGTCCCCGAAATTTCGAAATGGAGCTTGCCGCTTTAAGATGTTCTCTACAGCTCCTCGATCTCCAGATCAATAGTCCACAATCCATGGTGATCGGATGACTATCTTTTGCCCCGCGACTTCATCCTTCAGGACTTTGGGGGAGTGATGGAATTAAAACTCCCAAAGAAAAAACTCCCAGAGTAAGGTCAGTCTTGCGTCACTCGATGATGTGTCGTGACCCAAGTGGCTGCCACATGTCACTCAGAATTTTGATTTCCAGTGGCCTGAAATGCCAAATCAAATTGACACTTGTCATTGTCTGATCATGCCACGTGTCATTGTCTTCCACCTGTCCTTTCTAACGTGGTCTGCCACAATCACCTCTTGGATCTGTCGGCCCAGATCACTTCGTGATTTTGCATATCACGATTTCGACATTCTTGATGTGAAAGTTCTCGACACCTTCAAGTCCCGATCTGTGAAACTCGAAACTAAAGTTAAGTCAGCTTTTTGACTTTTCACACTTTGCAACTTCGGGACTCCTGTAGTGAGAGTTCTTGACCTCTCCATCTCCCAGTATCTGAAATCCCAGTATCCGATACTCTGAAATGGACTCGGATCATATTTTCGTCTTTTCGCACTTCGCGACTTCGGGACTCCTGTAGTGAGAGTTCTTGACATTTCCATCTCCCGCTATCTGAAATCCCGGTATCCGATACTCCGAAATGGAGTCAGATCAATGCTTCGATCTTGCCTTTCGATCATTGTTGTTCTTCCTTCCCTACCTGACTGTTGATATTCCTTTCCTACCTATTTTCCATCGTTTGATGTTGTTCTTGCCATCAATGAAAATCACGCTCTTCTTGTAAACATCCCAACACTTTCTTCATGTGGACACGTTAGTGAAAGTGACGTCATGGACATGTCGGATCCGAAGACTTGAAGTGTTGATCAGAAAAATTGACGTCATGGACACATCATATCCGAAGAGATGAAGTGTTGATTAGTGATAGTGACAACATGGACACATTAGATCCAAATTGTCAAAGTGTCGAATTCTCGAAGTGCCATGTCACTCCGCTACTCCGGTCCTCCGGGAGTTATACATTCTTTTCGTTTGACAGCCCCTGGATCCCAAAGAGCTAGAGACATGAGGAACTCATCTATGCTGACATGTAGCATTCATCCATTGTGACACATGGCACCCATCGATCATTACACATGGCACTCATTTCGAGCATTTTCAGCACGCCATTTTCCCCGTTCTAGGTGACACATGTCACCCTTCTTTCCATGACACATCATCAATCGTTACATCACAGCCGCCACATCACTCCAAGGAAATTCCCTCTGAGATATTTTGATCGATATCTAACACAGTTTCCAAAAGTGTCGAACTCCCGAACTACCTAAGTTCCTTTCACATAGGTCCTTCCTCAAGATGACATGTGGCATTCGTTTCGGGCATTTCTGGTACAACATCTGCTCCATTCCAGGTGGAACGTGTCATCCTTATTTTTGTGACACATCAATAATTCACATCACGCCACCATGTCAGCTCTGGGAGATTTTCCTCTGGGAGATTTCTATGCAGAGAAGGCGTAGTCTTCCGATGTCCCAAACATTGAACTTCTGAAGTATTTAATGGTAAATATTTCTTAATCTCGGATCAATTAGAAATAATCATGAATTACTGACTTCGAGAGATGGTCACTTTGAGAGATTCCAACCTAGAGAGAACACAAATCACCGAAGTGTCTAAGCATCGAAGATTCATAGATGTGTGGCACTCTTCTATCATGACATGTGGCATCCACATAGCATTGACATGTGGAATTCATCAGTTGATACATGTGGCACTTATTTTAGCACATTTAAGGTTGTCATCTGTATGATTTCAAGTGACACATGTCACCTTAGGTCACCACGTCATATTCAGGAAATCATCCTCTGGGAGATTTCCAAGCACAACATTCAAAAAGAGAAACTCTTGAACCCCGAAGAGTCAGAGTCTCAAAGTCCTTAAATGATGAATGTTAAAGTAATCTCAGGTTAATAAGTGATTAGTGTTGGATAATGACTCTGGGAGTTTTTTCCTCCGGAGGATATGTATATTGTATTCTACAAAACCTTCGAACGTCGGAGTTCTGAAGTGGCTCACCCACATTTATTGCATATTTTAAATGTTTAAAAGGGGGCACCGAACCAGGAATGGGAAAAAAACACTACCAATACATTCAGTTATCTTCAATGGCTTCCAACAATACGCATTCATGCCCGTGATCAATATAGAACCTGGTTCTGTCACTCCTATTCATTTTCTGTCAAATCTCAATTCATTCCAACACATGCATTAGTCCAGTTTCATTGCTAGTAGTAGTTTTGAATTGTTTAGTTCAAGACTCCTTTAGTTTAAAGAGTAATAAGTTGTCTTTTATGTATGATAAGAACCACTCTTTTTTATTAAGTCAAGTGTGAAGTATACATTATTATACTCCAATTGTTTCTAGTTAAGTTAATAAGTTGTTTTACAACCGATGTGTAGAGAAAAACCTGAGTTCCACACTGGTTTCATGCCTCCACATTTGTGATAAATAGGCATTCTTTGTATGTTAGAGAGGTTTAGTTTTTTGGGAGAAAAGATCAATACAAAAACTGGTTGGACCCATTCTACGCATGGATTAAATCTCTCTACCTGGTGAAGATATTATTGATGACAATGTGTTTGTGTCCAAATGTGTATGTGTTTCTCTTATCTTGAATACAGTTTTGATTTGTGCGAAGTACATCTCTTTCCCTTGAGCTATTGTATAACTTTTATTTATTAATATGCAACATGTGATAACAACTATCCTTTGATGAAGTATTTGTTGGAACCTGTGGGAATAAATGTGTTTTTGGTACATGCTTAATGCTTGAAATGACATTTTAAGACTTAAACTTCTAGTAGTAGATTGTTCATTGAATGGTTTGTTGTTTTTATTTGTTTCTTACCTTTGTTGTATCACTTGTCTGTCCTCAGTGTGCCACCAGCTAAGGAGTACCCTCATCCATGTCATTTTTCCAACCAAACCATGCTCATGTCTTGGTAAACCAACCCTCTAACTGAACCATTAATAAAAAAAACAACCATTCATAACTTGAGGTGGCCTAGCTCTGCCCTTTATTATTTAGGTGCAGACTTTAGAACCAACATTTTCTATTAATAATGATAAAAAACCAAGTAATTTAGTAATGGCAACAACTTAACCAACTGGAAGAGGAATAATTTTGATGAAAGCATAAGGAAAAGAGGCAGGAGGGGCAGGGGTGTAGACTTAGGTCTCAACATTAGCTCCAATTGGGGATAGCATGTCCCTGTGAGGTGCTAATAACAACAAATTAGTGCCTTGGAATTGAATAACTTGCTCCCACCTTCCTTCTCTTACCTCTGTTTCTGTCTGCCAACCATGTATATATGTTGTTGTCTCTTAGCCATGCATCTTATTGAACTTAAAACTACCACTACACCCCAGTGACTTTGTTGTGCTATGGAGTCTTTATTCAAACACAAACTAACTAAAAATGAAATTCTCTAATGACAAGATTATTCAAATGAAAACTAAAAAGGAAAGAATTTATGGTACAAGAGGGACCTTCCCTCAGTCTTTTAATAAAAATAGTGTTTCAGGAAGCGCCCATTTATTGGGCCTCCAAAAATTTTAGTATCATCTAGATTGTGTAAGACAAATGTATTATTTTTCTGAACCTCAACCACCTTAAAAGGACCAAACCAAAGGTTATCAAACTTACCATGCTTGTACTTTTCTTCCCTTATGGCATCCCACCTTAGGACCAGGTCTCCTTCTCAAGATATCTCCTTCTTGGTTTTCTTATCAAAAGTTTATTTGATCTTGCTCTGGTATGCTTCAATGATCTGACTAAGTGCTTCCCTTTTCTATTGAACCTCTATAATCTGAAAGATTCTTCTTTGGATATCATTTGGCTCCTCCATTTCTGTTAGCAAAATAGGACCGTGGAGCAATAAAATAAAACAAATGCAGAAACAAAACACAGAATATACACAATACAATAGAGACACATATTTACGTGGTTCACCCAGTGTGGGCTATGTCCACCAGAGAAATTGCCAAGTCCTTCCTTTATTATTATCCAGCATATGAAGGGATACAACCTACAGCAAACCTGTTGTAACTTCCTCTTCTTTCTCTCACAATCTCCTATCTCAGAATACAATATTTGCCATCAACTATAGCCACAATACATTTCCCTCATAAAAGAGGGTTGCCTTCTAGGGCAAAAAACCCTAACATAATCTCTATTGTTAGATCTGCAACCTTATAATGAACGGTCCAGATTTACAATGAAATTACAATATACATTTACAAGGTAATTTTTCCTTTAGGGGCTTCACCCCCGAACCCCCGTTGGGGGCTCGCCTACCCCCAGACCCCCCAGCCGGGGAGATATCCCCCTAGGACCCTACAGAGGGCGTACTCCCCCTCTGCACTCCTCCGCGTGGAAGAGTGTACATAATTCTGGGGTGTAAATACTTCATGGGGTATAAACATGGCTGAAAGTAAAAGACCTCTGAATCAGGAAGATAATCAAGCTCCACAACCAACAATCTCCCACTTGGAGACTGATCTCA
>JZKD02S1885992.1:299669-317252 GCA_000966675.3 Picea glauca | reverse complement strand
TCTAGAAAATGTTTCCTATGGGGTGTGGCATGAAATGAAGCCCCTGAATCTACTACCCAAGACTCGGAAATATTATCTACAGAAAGAATCAAAGCATCTTGTAACACATCACCTGCTACATTTGCTTCTGATTTCTCTCCTGTTGTCCATCTCTTTGTTTCTTCGGAGCTCTGCAGTCTTTCTTTGGATGTCCTTTCTTCCCACAGTTCCAACACTCTATCTTTCCAAGTGTGGATTTGGATCTTCCCTTCCTAGAATTCCCATGGTTCCCGAAACCCTTTCCTCTATCCTTTTGTCTTCCCCTTGTTCTCCATGTTCAACGCATTTCCTGATGTCTCACCTGTGTTTTTCCATCGCATTTCCTCACTGAGGATAACACCAACAACATCATCAAATTTTAAAGTATTTGAACTAGAGACAAAGTTACTTACAGCCATGACCAAGCCGTTCCATCTTTCTGGCAATGAGCACAATATTACAAGAGCCCCGACCTCATCATCAAAGTCCACTTTTACAGAACTTAGTTGATTAGTAACCGTATTAAAATCATTTAAATGATCTGCAATAGACCCACCTTCCGACATCTTCATATTAAATAATCTCTTCATTAGAAATACATTATTGGACGCCGAGGGCTTTTCATACAATTTGGCCAATGTGTCCATCAAACCCTTCATTGTCTTTTCTTTGGAAATATTGAAAGCCACCAACGCTGCCAGGCTCAACCGTATCATTCCTAGAGCCTTTCTGTCAAGAATCTCCCATTCTTCGTCCTTCATAGCCGCCAGCTTCTTTGATATTATGCCCAATGGTAGGAATAGATCCTTCTGATATAAATGGTCTTCCATCTAGATCTTCCATAACTGGTAGTTTTGGCCGTTAAATTTCTCGACCCTAAACTTTCCATCTTCCAACATTGCTCCCACTAGAACAAAGAACCCTCTTTTCCAGCGAGTTACCTTTCGTTGTGATACCAGTTGTTAGAGAAATAGGACCATGGAGCAATAAAATAAAACAAATGTTGAAACAAAACACAGAAGATACACAATACAATAGAGACGCAGATTTACGGGGTTTACCCAGTGTGGGCTACGTCCACCAGAGAAATTTCCAGGTCCTTCCTTTATTATTATCCAGCATATGAAGGGATACAGCATACAACAAACCCACTGTAACTTCCTCTTCTTTCTCTCAGAGTCTCCTATCTCAGAATACAATATTCTCCATAAACCATAGCCGCAATACATTTCCCTCATAAAAGAGGGTTTCCTTCTAGGGCAAAAAACCCTAACATAATCTCTATCGTTAGATATACGACCTTATAATGAATGGTCCAGATTTACAATGAAATTAAAATATACATTTACAAGGCAATTTTTCCTTCAAGGGCTTCGCCCCCAAACCCTCGTTGGGGGTCCACTTTCCCCCAGACCCCCCAGCCGAGGGGATAACCCCCCCGAACCCCACAAAGGGGGTACCCCCCCTTTTCACTCCCCTGTGTGGAAGAGTGTACATACTTCTAGGGTGTAAATAATTCATGGGGTATAAACACAGCTGAAAGTAAAAGACCTCTGAATCAGGAAGATAATCAGGCTCCAAAACCAACAATTTCTTCCTATAGGAATACCAAAACTGGTAGACTGATATGATTGGGGAAGACAACATATATCCCATAGAATAGATGAAATGGTGAGGTTCCCAAGGATCTCTTAGTGCTGATCCTATCATCCCACAAGGCATACTTAAGGTTAGAGTCCCAAGATTTCTTTTTTTCATTCAACAATTTCTTGATGATCCTGATGAGAGTCTTGTTTGATGACTCAGCCAGCCCATTCCCCTAAGGGTAATAGGGCATGCAATGTGTCAAGTAAATGTCATGAATTCCACAGAAGTTAATCATGGATTTGGAATTGAATGTCTGGGCATTGTCTGTTATAATATTTCTAGGGAAGTTGAATCTGGAAAATATATTGGTTTCCAAAAATTTCATAATCACCTTGTCAGTAGCATTCCTAGTGAGCACAACCTCGATACATTTGATAAAGTAGTTAGTGGCAGTGAGGATCCACATGTGTTTCCCACTGGAGGGTGGATTTATATCACCTATGAAATCCAATCCCCATTGCTTAAAGGGGCCACTAGTAGTGATAGGTTTCAGGGGAAGTGAGATTAACTTATGATTTCCTGCAAACTTTTGGCATTCATTGAATGCCCTTAATGTAGTGAATACATCAGAGAAAAGGGTGGGATAGTAGTACCATGCCCTTAGTATCTTGAGGGATGTATCTTTCCAATGCTAGTGTCCCCCAAACTCCCCTATGCATATTTTTTATCACTTTCTTAGCTTCATTTTCATCGAGACACTTTAAAAGGATGCCAGCAGGATCCCTCCAATACAGGTTGTGATTTAAAATGAATAATTTTATATCTTTTAATTTGAGATATCTGGCCCTCGTCTTCTTCAAATCTAGTGGGAATTATAGGTGCTGCAGAAATTAAATAATATATCGGTACCAAGTTGAAGAAGAGTAGTTTTCAAATACCTGCATGTTGTCTTGTCTAGACTATGTAATGGGTGCATCGAATTGGGTGAAGGTATGATGTAATTCCAACACCTTACAGTTTGATTCTGATAACAACTTGGAAATTCATCGTCCCTTTAATATTCTTGGTGGGATTTATGTGCAAGTCATACTCTAGTAATTTGACAATCCATTTCCCTCTTTTCCTTTCACTATCTTGCTGGACCAAAATCTCTTTGACATTGTTGCTAGGAACATAGGCCCTTATGTTAGACTGTAACACATACACCCTGAAGGGTTTCAACGCTTTCAGAAATTCATAGTCCTACTTTTCTAATATATCATACTTCATCTCAGCATATTGGAGGGATTTTATGAAAAAGGCTATGGGCTTTTCATTCCTTTCTTCATTCTTTTGTAGTAGCATGGCTACAATGGTTTCCTCAAAGGTGAAAGAAAAGATAAAGAACTCTTTGGCATAATCAGGGATGACTAATACAAGGGCTTCAACCAAGGCTTGTTTGATCCTCTGGAATGCTGAGTTTTCCTCTGTGACCACTTGATAACAACATCTTTCTCTGTCATGTTGGTGATAGGCCTTATGATTTCAGAAAAGTTTGGCACAAAGTGCCTCAAAAACATTATTCTGCCTATAAAAGACTAAATAGAGTTCTTGTTTCTCTGAATTTCAATTTTTTGAATGGCCTCCACTCTCTTATGGTCTATTTGTATACCTCTTGTTGATATGATGTGACCTAGGAGTTTACCCTATGGCATAGGAAAGTGGGACTTCTTGGGATTCAAAGAGATCCCATACCTTCTGCATTTTCAGAAAATCTGCTTAAGGTGTTTTAAATGCTCATCATCTGATTTCGAGAAAATGGGGATGTCATCCAAATATATAACCATAAATTTTTATTTCTCCCCCATGAAAGCTACATCCATAGCCCAAGGGGTGTTGAATGTTGTTTTTTCTTTGTCTTCTTCACATACTGCTATCTGGTTATAACCAGAGTACCCATCTAGTAAGGAGATTATGTGGGCACTCACTACCCTTTGTAAAATATGGTCCATATTGGGCAAGGGGTGGGTTTCCTTTAGAGAACACTTGTTGAGATTTTGAAAATCAACACACAAGCATATTTCCCCACTATTTTTTCTCACGGGCACCAAGTCAGCCACCCAATCTGAGTACCTCAAGGGAACAATAATTATGGCATCAAGCATTATTTTCAACTCTTTTTCAATTATCGACATCAACATGTGATTAAATTGCCTGATATTATTTATGAATGTATTAGAACCATCCTTCATAGGGATCTTGTGTTGGATGATGTCAGTGTCAAATGTCTTTAGATCCTCATAAGACCATGCAAGAATATCAACAAAATTTTTCATGAGGCTGACATACCTGTATTTTTGTTCTGGAGGTAATGCCTTGGACAGTTTGACTATTTTGGGATTTTCAATAGTCCCAATGTTGCAGTCCACCACTTCCTCTTCTTTAATTTTTATGACATATCCTCTCGAGACATCATGACTATCAAATAACCTTTCCAGTGGCACTAGACCCCTGGGGATATGGTTCGTTTTAAGTTCCGCAATTTTGTGGCTAGTCACTTTGTTCAACAGATGAGATGTTTGTTGATTCCTTGATTCATCATCTTCACCCTCTTGATCTATTGAGATACTGGAGAATTCTTCTATGGTCTGCAGAAATATTTTCAACTCCAGGTCATCACTGAAGACATGTCAGTGCTTTATGTTTTCTGGTATGGTTTTCATGTGTCTGAATTCCACATGATACTTGATATTAGAGCCAATGGGAGGTCATAAGGTGTTGGCAATCAATGCCAAAGAATATTCCTTCTGATTTGCCTCTCTAGGAATGAAGGAGATATTGAATGCTAGAAATAAGTTGTCAACCAGGTCCCACACCTCATTCCTATATTTTTTGAGCCTTTGTTGTTTAGCTTGATAGATGTTCTTGACTTGATTTATGATTAGCTCATAATCACCAAAGACTTCCAAACTTTCAATGGCCATGTCTTTAAAAACCCTCAATCCAAGAACCATACATTCACACTCGGCTATATTGTTAGTAGTCTCAAATTCTAGCTTATAAGAGAGCATTATAACCTCCTGCAAAGGGGAAATGAGGACTATACTAGCCCCCAAACCTTATTTTGATGAAGATCCATCGAAATACATCTTCCACACTTGGTTATGTTGATTTGTAAAAGAATGATTTTTGCATTTGCTCACTATAATTTCCAGTTCCTCACCATTTAAATGAAAAACAGATGAGTTGATCTCATCCTCAAAAATAGAAATTGGGTGATTGCTTGGATTTTGATGGTTGTTGACAATATAGGCCAATTTGACCTCTTTGTTTATTATCTTGTTCTCTCCTCTAAAAACAGGGATGGTGTCATATGTGAGGTCCATTTGTAATGATCCTCCAACCTTCTTGGCCCATGTCCTGGACAAAAGCATACCAAACTTGGGGGGGATGTCAGCCACAACGATGTCCATCACTACACTTTTCATGGGTAACTAGGCCAAAGAAACCACCATATATTTTACTAATCCCAAACATTTGACTTTTTTGGAGTCAAAGGAGTAAAGGTCTTGAGAGGGCTTCGTGATCTCCAGACCAAGTTCCTCCATAACAAATTTAGACATGACATTGTGTGAGGAACCTGATTCCATAAGACAATTATGTAGGATCTTGTCATGGACATTTAGAGATGTGTAGAATTGTGGAGAAGCATTAGATCCATCCTCAATGTGTGGGACCATAGTAATGGATGCATTCTCATCCTACAAACTAATTACATCAGAAGTTACAATAGAAGTAGGTGGTTGTACAACCTTCATAATGGATTGTTTGAAAGGCTCATTTTTCAACAATTTGGATATAGGTACATGGATATTGATCTTGGTCAACTCATGATCTAGGATGAAATATGATTGTGGCCTATCAACGTCTTTTACTTCGGGGATAGAAGATTTAAATGGAGGAGGTTGGTGAGATTTAGCCACTACACCCTTGCTTGGATTTGGATTAGGAGGAACCTCTTTTTTTCTATTTTGATCAAAGGTGGTGGATTTAGGAGTACCTATTCTAGGCCTCAATTCATATTTATTTTGGGTTTGGACTTTAATAACTCCCTCTTCCCCTATCTCAATATCAAATTGATCTAACAGTTGAGCTACCTCATACTCTTGTTGTGTTAAGTGACTGGTGTAAAAAATTGTTTCATTAAAAAGTACAACATCATCATCCACAACATCACTATCTGCATCCATCTCCTCAATATGATTTTTTTTTGAAAGGAGGTACTACCCTTTGGTCATCAACATTCTTTCTCTCTCTTTTCATTATCTAAGGGGCATCATTCGACCTTCTAAACTGGTTGGAATTTCTATTCCTAGCCCCTTGAAAATCTCTTTTTGGTTGTTTAGATTCCCATTTCAGATTAGCTATTTCAGATGTCAGATCCTTCAAATATTTGGTCATTTCATCAAGTTTGGGATCACATGTGGTTGGGTTAGAGGAGGCAAGGGAATTCTCTCTCTATTTCTTCTTGTATTTTTCAGATATGGTCTTTAATTGGTCTGATTCCAAGATGTTAGATTCAACCTCAATGGTTGCTTCTTGCATGGATAGCAAGGTAGTGGATCTTCTCTCCCTCGACAGAAGAGAAAATACTACATCAAATACATTGGAATAAGTGATATTGGTAGAGGCTTCAGTTGGTTTTATCTCATCTGGGATCCTACCATACATCTTATCAAATCTCTTGGTGAAGTCCAAAATAGACTCACCATTCTTTCTCTTAAGGGCCCCAAACTCAATGATGTAATACAAATAATCCCTTTGATCGCCCTATTGCTTTATGAAAGCCTCATATAACACATCAATATCTGTAATGGAGCCTGAAGGGAGGCCCCAAAACCATTTTCTTACCTCCCCATCAAGTCTTTGTACAAACAACCTCATCCACACATCTACATAGTCAATGTTAAGGTTGTCTACAAAGTGGTAGAAGGCTACCAGATGTTCCTCAGCTGTGACATCCCCTTCCCCATTATATCTAGGTAAATATTTCATGTAATATGTGGTTGGGAGTGCATGTAATCCTACAGGTAGAACTAAGGGTGCATATATGGAAGCAATTATGGCATCCATCCTGTTAACAACCATTGTTTGGGAAATAGGAATCTGAAGATTGATTGGAGATACAGGGGTGGATGTTGGACTAGATCATGAATTATAGGTAGGATTTGAAGGTGTCTATGGTTCCTTGGAATTGTGATTCTCAGGGCTAGAAAAATCAAGTTGCTTGTGATGATGAAGAACAATATATTCTTGAGGTGCAACTTTACCCTTGAGGGGTGAAGTATATCTCTGAGCTAAGGTGGATTTTCTTAGTTGTATTTATAGATCATAGACTACCATGTCATTATCGGGGTTAGGATGAGCCTTACTGGCTCCGATGTGCTAATATTTGTATTTCTTGAGTCCTTTTCTGGGAGCCAATATTTATTTTTTGAAGTTTACTCAATGGATTCGCCAGGTGAAATATGATAGTCTGAATGTGTTTGATCTTTGTTCACCATCAAAGGTCATATATGATCATTGTCATTCTCCCAAGGAAATATATTTCATTACTCCATTCCCTGGAAGCGATGCCAAAATATGTTGGTACTAAAGTCTGCACTTGACTACTAAAGGGAAGAGCTAGGCCACCTCAAGTTATGAATGGTTGTTTTTTTTTATTAATGGGTCAGCTAAAGGGTTGGTTTACCAAGACATGACATTGGTTTGGTTTGCCAAATGACATGGACAAGGGTCCTCCTTGGCTGGTGGCACACTAAGGACAGACAAGTGAGACTACAAAGGTAAAAAGAAAAGAAAAACAATAAACCATTCAATGAACAATTTGTTTCTAGAAGTTTAATTATTAAAATGTCATTCCAAGAATTAAACATTTACCAAAAACATAGTTATTCCCACAAGTTGCAACAACAAAAAAATCTTCATCAAAGCATAGTTGTTATCATAGGTTGCATATTAATAAACACAGACTATACAATAGTTGAAGGAAAAGATATGTACTTCGCACAAATCAAAAATGTATTCAAGATAAGAGAAACACATACGAATTTGGAAACAAACACACTGTCATCAATAGTATCTTCACCAGGTAGAGAGATTTAATCCATCCATAGAATGGGTCCAACCAATAGTTGTATTGATATTTTATCCAAAAAACCTGAACCTCTATAACATACAAAGAATGCCTATTTATCACAGTTGTGGAGGCCCTCGACCAGTGTGGATCTGAGGTTTCTCTCTACACATCGGCTATAAAACAACATATTAACTTAACTAGAAACTGTTGGAGTATAGTAATGTATAATTCACACTTGAATTAATAAAAAAGAGTGGTTATTATCACACATAAAAGACCACTTATTATGCTTTAAACTAAAAGAGACTTGAACTAAAAAATTAAAAACTGCTACTAGCAATTAAATTGGACTGATGCATGCACCGGAATGAACTGAGATTTGATAGAAAATGACCAGGAGTGAAAGAAAATGGTTATGTATTGATCATGGGCATGCGTGCGCACTGATGGAGGCCATTGCAGATAACTGCATGTATTGGAAGTGTTTTTTCCCATTCCTGGTTTGGCACCCCCTTTCAAACATTTCAAATGTTCAATAAATGTGGGTGAGCCACTTTGAAACTTCAATGTTCAGAGGTTTCAGAGGACAGAGTACACATATCCTCCAGAGGACAGAGCTCTGGAAATAATTATCCATCACTAATCACTTATTAACCCGATATTACTTTAACATTCATCATTTAAGGAATTCAGGATTGCGACTCTTCGGGGTTTGGGAGTTTTTTTTTTTTGAATGTTGTTCTTGGTAATATCTCAGAGGACAATTTCCTGAATCTGACGTGGTGGCCTGATGTTACATAGTTGACGTGTCACAGAAAGGAGGGTGACACATGTCACTTGAAATAGTACAGATGATAGCCCCAAATATGCTTAAAATAAGTGCCACGTGTCTCAACTGATGAATGTCATGTATCGGTGCTAGGTGGATGCCACGTGTCATGATAGAAGAGTATCGCACGCTTTTGACTCTTTGGCACTTCAGCAATTTTCATTCGATCTGGGCTGGAATATCTCAAAGTGACCATATCTCCGAGTCATTAATTCATGATTATTGTTAATTCATCCAAGATTAAGACATATTTTCCATTAAATACTTTGGGAGTTTGGAGTTCCAGATTTCGGGAGACTGCACCTGCGCTACATAGAAATCTCCTAGAGGACAATCTCTTGGAGCTGATGTGGTGTCATGATGTGAATTGTTGATGTTTCATAGAAAGAAGGATGACATGTGTCACTTGGAATGGAGCAGATGTTGTACCAGAAATTCCCGAAACGAATTCCACATGTCTTTTTGAGGAAGGACCTATGTGAAAGGAAATTAGGCACTTTGGGACTTCGACACTTTTGGAAACTATGTTAACTCTTGATCAAAATATCCTAGAGGGAATTTCCCTGGAGTGACGTGGTGGCTATGACGTCACGACCAATGACGTGTCATGAAAAAAAGGGTGACACTTGTCACCTAGAATGGGGAAAATGGCATGTTGAAAATGATCAAAATGAGTGCCACGTGTCACGACCAATGGATGCCACATGTCATCATGGATGAATGATATGTGTCAGCATAGATGAGTTCTACGTGTCTCTGGCTCTTCAGGGTTTGGAGGCTGTTAAATCCAAAGTATGTATAACTCTCGGAGGACTAGACTAGCGAAGTCACGTGGCACTTCGGAACTTCGACAATTCATATCTTCGGTTGATCGACACTTCAGTGATTTGGATCTGGCGGGTCCATGATGTCACTGTCATTTATCGGCACTTTGACTCTTCGGATATGACATGTCCATGATGTCATTTTCGTTGATCAACACTTCGGCTCTTCAGATATGACGTGTCATGACATCACTGTCGCTGACATTTCCGCATGAAGAAAGTGACACATGTCACCCAGAAATGGGAATATGGCATAACCAAAGGTGTTTGAAATGAGTGCCACATGTATCCACTGATTAATTCCACCTATCATCATTTAAGCATTCAAGATTTTTTGAGTGCTAAGTGTGGAGATGTAACACCCCAGGTTTTGAACCCCCATTTTAAATAATGTGTAGTCACAATGTTGAGATGCGAGGGTGCCCAAACAATTATTAAAAGGCCAACGTGCCCAAGACATGTAATGTTTTTATCATTATTAATAATAAATACATGGTTGGATGCTAGATGGACAAGGACTAGAGTTATAGGGGGATATGATTCCACAAGAGAGGAGGCTTGAGGGGCTAAGTGTTTATTCCTATTTTAATTACCTCCTTTTGTCTAAGAGAGGGGATTGGTTACGTGAGCTTCTTGGGGAAGGCCAAGAGGTTCTTGATCCCCCATGAAGTTACTTAGACCCGCCTCTGGTCTGATGGGGGGGTTCAAATGATGGCTTGTTCATTGATTTCCTGTACGTTCCTTCATTTCCCTCCCACACTTTCATGCACCCCCCTTACCCATTCATTGACCCATCCTCATCCTCATCTTGGCTTGGGAAAAGGAGTCGAACCAATGAAGGATTATCCATGGGATAGTTGGTTTTAATGGTCGTTGGAGCAATCTTGCCATGACCTGGGGCCTACATGTCTGAGATGCGTTGGCATGTGATCTGTTTGGATCACGACTGCGAGTCCTGAGAGTTCCAGCATTGATATTCTGGACTAGCTATGTTGGAGTCCCTAGATAAAAGATAAGGACTGCCTAAGGGACTGGTGGCAGAGAAAGGTGGAGGTCCATTCTCTCAGGTGGTACAGGCTGGGTAGAAGAGATTTGGGTACTTGGATTGTTGTGGGTGCTGGGAAACCTGTGAGAGCTTGAGAGATGACTGGTTTGAGAAGCCAAGTAACACTCTAGAACCGTCCTTATGGATTCATAGCCCTGGCTCGAGGGTAACGTTGTTGTTGATATTTGGAACAGTAGTGTCTATGGTTGGGTGGAACATTCTTGGTCTGTAGGCATTTGGTGTCATCTTTCATAAAGATAAGTGCTCTCTGTTGTGATATTATTATCTGTGTATGAATGTATTTCGTTGTGTATTTAATTATCATTTAATTGAATCTTACATTATGCATGCTAGCTAGATATTGTTGTGCATGTCGTTAAATATTTTCTTTTATGCATCCTTATATTTCAAAAAGGTATCTGTAAGAGAAAGAAGTCCAAGGGTGGGATTGCAGGTAGCATACCCCAACCTCTAGCTCGTTGGAGATGTTATAGTTGGTATAAGAGCTTCTGGTTGAAACACAGGGTCGGTATAGGCTGCGTCTATTGATCAGAGTCTCGTGGTAGAGATTGAACTCTGACCGCGAAGTTGCAAATCTCAGGAGGAATGGTGTCAGAGACCCATGGTAAGGGGTTGAAGGATCGTGATCATCCCTCTTTGATTTGAGATCAATCACCACTATAGGATTAGGAGAGATGCGGAATTGTTGGATCGGAGGATAAGTGAACAGGGGTTTCCTGATGAAAAGGAATCAAGGGTTAAGATCCCAATCGTTGGATCCCATTGGAGAGAGAGATCAATGAATAGGAGGCATTGCAGGGAACCAAGTTGCACGGGAGATAATTTCCCAGGGCGTTCCCGCAATCCAAACCACGGTTTCCCCAAGGGGGCTTATGTGTCAGCATCAGGAGAATTGTCGAGAGAAAAGAGGGTTACTCGAAACCGCCAATGCGTGCCCCCGCAATTTGAAAGGCACACAGTGATGTGACTTGTTAGCACTCAAGCGACAAACCTTCGAAGAGAAGCAGTAGACGAGGACTGTCGATCTGTAGGAGGACACACATCAACCAATCGTGTGCTCTAGATGAAAGAACTCTGGGGAAAGTCGAGAAAGAGAACTTGAGAGTTGAAACTCCTGAAGCCCGGAGAGCCAAAGACCTGAAGTAAACATCGACTGTCGGATCGTCCGAAGTAGATCCTAATGGGTTGATCACTAAGGGGTTACATGTCAGCAGATTAGTAACTCCGGAGGAATTTGTTCAAGAGGTTTTTCGTTGAGATTTGAAACTCTTGAAGCCCAGAGAGCCAGAGAGCCGAAGTAAATCTCGACCATCGGATCATCTAAAAGGATCTCAGCCATTGATCCGCTGAGAGCCATGTGTCACTAGATCCATGGCTTCGGATAAAAGCCAGTGGGGCCAGATAATTTTTGAAATTTGATATTTTCGAAGTCCAGAGACCCAAATAAATCATAGCCGTCAGATTAAGGAGGAAACATAGTGCAGATCCATGGACTTCAGGTGAATATCCAAAGTGAATCTTAGCCGTCTGATCCAGGAGGACACATGGCGACCGATTGGCCAGTTTGGGAATGCAGAGTTCGAGAGAATTGGAAGTGTTCTAGCATGAAAAGTCTCGAAGTTCTGAATCCCTAAGAGTCGAAGTGATGGGGCACGATGACGTCACCAGGAGGTGATGTGGGCCTCGAAATTTCCAAAGTGATGTGGCTTGTGGACGTCACCTAGGATGACATGGACACATGGGATGTGTGCCACATGTCAATAAGTTTTGAGCATTTGTAAGTATTGAAAAGTTGGTTAGAACGTCACACATGTCATCCACCTGATTAGGCCACGTGTCTGCTTCCATTTCACCACGTGCGATAGATCGTGCAGTCCATAGATTGGGCACTCCAGAGGGGAAAGATTCGATAGGTTGCGTTGGGTCAAAAACTCTCGAAGGCTGGAGTAAATATTGACTGTTGATTACAGAAGACACACATCGAAGGATCGTTGACTTTGGATGAAAGTACTCTGGGAGAAAGTGCAGGAGGAAATTTTGAAACTACTGAAGCCTAAAGAGCTGAAGTGATTCATAGACATTGATCTATGGGAGGACACCCATCGACAGATCATGAACTCTGGGTAAAATTGTTTTAGTAGGAGGCAAGAGAGGAAAGTTGAGACTCCCAAAGTGTGGAGTCTCGAAGCTCTAGACAAGCTCTTTTTTTCAGCTAAGTGCAGGGTCAGGGTCATGGCCGTGGTCATATGCAGATTGAGAGCTGAGGGAAGGATGTTGGAGCATAACCCTAACTTACATTATTTTATGCCTAGCCTAGACTCCTAGATCTTGGTTAATACATTCATTTACACTTTATTTCACCTAATTTGGCCATATAGAGAAGAAGGGTGCCTCATCCCTAGATTTTAGGGAAAACTACTATTTTTAGATCGAGACTCAACTCCAGGTTCTTGATTTTCTTGATTTATTCATGATTTATTCCAACTCCCCCATGCAAAAACTCATCTATTATTGGGGAATCTGCACCTCCTCTTTGAGTGAGAGAATTATTCCTTAATTAATGATTTTTGTCATTACTATTATTAGTAACCATTATTTCGGGTCAGTTAAGTGAGTTGGAACTGCTTCTCTTGTTAGTTAAGTGATCTTAAGTGAGATAATGCACATCA
Source organism: Picea glauca (assembly GCA_000966675.3). NCBI lineage: Eukaryota > Viridiplantae > Streptophyta > Pinopsida > Pinales > Pinaceae > Picea > Picea glauca. The sequence goes on along the minus strand of JZKD02S1885992.1, from coordinate 304,141 downwards.
CTTGACCCTTGTGTACATTAATGAGTGTGTGACATTTATCTTTAGTGGTCTAGGTCTAACTATGTGGTCTCCCTTAGCTTATGACACCTATTTTAGCTATTTCTAGCTTTTTTTGACTAGAATTTCTATGTTGGAAATTCTATATATTCACCTCCTCTCTTCTTTTTGAGGATGGTTGCTCATGTATATTCATTTTTTATTAATATAATTCTATGATTTATGGATAAAAAAATTTCTCTCATCTCTTTAATATCAGCAATTTTTTGTGTTTAATTTAACTATAATTCTAGATCTATCGAGGTTTCTGCAGAAATTCTACATGGTATCAGAGCTAGATTGAATCTAGTGGATTGTAAACAGTTTTATTTGTAGGTATAGATCATCAGGAGGTGAAGCAAGAAGAAATGGATCATCTCTCTTATCCCACAAAACTCATTCTAAATCCTTTCAATTACTTCGAATGGAAGACAGAGATCTCTCTGCTCCTCCGAAGCAAAGGGCTTTATCGGGTAACAATGGGAATGGTGAAAGAACTGACTGTTGCAGCGGAGAAGATAAAGTATTTCAATAAATTAGATGAAGCAATTGGGCTGATATTCCTATCAATTTCTATATATCTCCTCTTTCATTTCAGTAGAGCCACTACTCCCGATGTGGTTTGGACCCCATTGGAAGGACTATTCAACAAGCAGGATGCAATGAGAGTGCATCAACTAGAGAATGAACTCATATCCCTAAGTCCAATTCATTTCAGAAACCTGCAAGAATTATTCACCAATTTCAAATCCCTCCTCATTGAACTTAATGCATGTGGAGTCACGAAAGAGGAAGAACAGCTCATCCTTTCAATTCTCTCGAAATTAGGCCCTGAATATTCCGTATTTGGATCGTCTTTTCAAGCATCTAAATTGACTCAGGAAAAATGGAAAATGCCTCCATTGAATGATTTCATTGCAGCATTGACTCAAGAGCAAGATAAGTTATTCCAAATGGGTTCCATCAAGCATTCCAAGAACCAAGCACTTGCGGCTACTAATGCTCCAAAGAGCAGTGGAAAAGACAAGAAAAAAGGAACGGGTAAATTTCCTGAATCGAAGAAGGAGAGATCCGCACAATCTTCAGATAACTCTTCTGAGCCTAAGGGTAAGAAGAAGAAGGAAAGAACACTTTGCATCTACTGTTCCAAAGGTTTTCATCCTGAAGAAAATTGCATGAGGAAGACTATCGATGAGATGGCTAAGCAATTGCAGCAACACAATCTCACGATGCCCGAAAATGCAAAGAAGAAAGATGATAACAGAACGGCAGGGAGAGCACAAGATGGTCATGCTTTAATGGCTGTCACATCCACTCCATAATATTGGATCCTTGATTCAGGTGCATCAAACCATATGGCTATATCAAAAGATAAATTTTCCTCCATTGAAGAAAGCACCAGATCCCCAATTTACTTGGGAGATTCCACACCCGCAAAGGTGTGCGGAGAAGGAATTGTTGATCTTGAAAGCGGTTGCTTCATAAATGTGCTTCATGTTCCCTCGCTGTCCACAAATATTCTCTCGATATATCATATCACTCATTCCAGCTCTATAAGTAAGGTGGAGTTCACTCTGGACTCCACAGTGATTACTGACATTTCCACAGGCTCACAGCTTGCACATGGAATTGCAGATCACGGTTCTCGTTTGTATTTCTTCTCCCACTTTGTTCCTAAATATATTAACACTATATTTATGTCACAATATAATGATATCAGCAGGTTATGGCATGAAATATTTGGCCATCTAAACTATAATTACTTGCATCAACTCAACAAGGAAAACATGATAGAAGGATTGCCAGCTATTAAATTCACAAGCGGTGTATGTCAAGGATGCATTCTTGGAAAGCATCCAGAGAAAAAGTTTGACAAAGGGAAGGCACAGAGAGATTCTTCACCTCTTGGGATGATTCACAATGACATCACAAGCACATTTACGTAGCCTTCAATCAGTAAGGCTCGATATGTACTCGCCTTCATAGATGATTTCTTTCGCTTTACTTGGGTTTTTTTTTTTAAATTAAAATCGGAAGTATTTGAATGCCTTATAGAATTTAAAGCACTTGATGAGAGTGAGTCTGGGTGTAAGATTAAGATACTCTATACTTATAATGGGGAGTATTATGTCAACAAATATGTGCAACAACTTTGTATTGATGCAGGTATACAACTACAACACACAGTTCCATATACACCACAATAGAACAATGTTGCGGAGAGGAAAATGTGGTCCTTAAAAGAGATGGCCAATTGTATGCTACAGTCGAAATCATTAGCTCCCAAGCTATGGGATGAAGCTATTAATTGTACAGCATACATTCAGAACTGATTTCCTCACAAATTACTCAAAAGCACCACTCATTTTGAGTGTTGGACCGGTAAGAAACCGAAATTGTCGCACTTTCGTATTTTTGGTTCACGAGCATGGGCTCACATTCCGACAGATAAGAGGAAGGATTTGGAGCCTCAAAGTGTTGAATGCATATTTGGTGGATATCCTAAAGGTGTCAAAGGATATATATTTCTGGACTCTCACACTGAAAAGTTCATTCTAGCTCGAAGTGTGAAGTTTGAAGAAGAATCACTGCATGATTTTTCAGAAGACCCTGCCGAGGAACCGCTTGTTGTCACTGATGAGGAGGAGTCGGAAACTTCTTCGAGCACTTCAGAGCAGCCATCAGAGAAGAATTTTGTATCTGATATAGAGGATGAGGAGCAGGTCATGGCTTCTCCAACTCAGTTTCCAACTTGGGCAGAGTAAACCCTGCAAGATGTGGGTGAACTAGTCGGTGATCCTCCAGATACAAGGACTAGATCACAGTTTTTTGGGGCTCCTCAAGACCTAGCTTCCACAGAACCTTTTCTTCCCATAAATTTCTATATGTCACTTGTTTCAGATCCAAATTCACACTCTGAGGCTGTTGAAAACCCACTCTGGGAGGCTTCCATGGATGAAGAGTACTATGCTCTTATGGACAACAACACATGGGACTTGGTTCCACTTCCGAAAGGAAGAAAGCTTGTTCGATGCTAATGGATATATTGAAAAAAGATTTCTGTAGATGGTGAGATCAGAAATTACAAAGCTCAACTTGTCGCAAAATGATACTCACAGGTACATGTCATAGACTACACAGAGACATTTTCACCTGTTGCAAAAATGGACTCCATTCAACTAGTTTTGGCCATTGCCGCTTCTCGCAGATGGGAAGTTCACCACATGGATGTGAAGAGTGAATTTCTTCATGGAGATATCAAGGAGGAGATCTATATGGAGAATCCATAGGGATACATTCAAAACTCTTCCCTCGTTTGCAGATTAAAGAAATCTTTGTATGGCCTAAAACAGGCTCCCAGAGCCTGGTATGCAAAGATGGATTCTTTCCTGCTTTCCATTGGATTCATTCGATGAAAACATGATCCAAATGTTTATTTTATGCAACATGATGATTCACTTTTTCTGATAGTACTTTATGTAGATGACTTACTGATGACAGGGAACCTTACTTCAGCTATTGATTCGGCAAAATCAGCATTGCACGATCGATTTTCCATGACAGATTTGGGACTGTTACACTACTTTCTTGGTCTTGAAGTTTCTCAGTCTACTTTAGGGATCAAGATGGAACCATCTAAGTATGCATCATATCTACTTGTCCACTTTCATATGATAGAATTCAAGCTAGCAACATCTCCCTTTCTTTCAGGGGTCAGATTTGAGGATGCGGGTACTACACCTTTGGTGGACAGTACACTGTATCGGCAGCTGGTTGGGAGTTTGTTGTATCTTACTCACACCCGACCTGATATCTCTTTTGTAGTAGGAGTTTTTTCTAGATATATGCAGGAGCCTCATGAGCTTCACTAGAAAGATGCAAAGAGAATCCTTAGATATGTGAAAGGTACTCCCAGTTTTGGTATCTTTTATGCTGCAGATTGCCCACTTTCACTAATTGGGTACACAGATTCTGATTGTGCTGGCGATGGTACAGATTGCAAGTCCACCTCTGTTTATGTTTTCAGCTTTGGTTGAGGGCCATTCTGTTGGTCTAGCAGGAAGAAATCTGTGATTTCTTTATCTACAACAAAGGAAGAGTATAGAGGTGCAGTGAATGCAGCTACACAGGCTGTTTGGTTGCAGGGGCTTCTCTCTGAGTTTGTTATTCAGTATCCACTTTTGACTGTCATATTTTGTGATAATCAGGGGTCCATTCAGATATCGATTGATTCATTTCAGAGGCAGAGGACCAAGAACATCGAGATTCATATGCATTACATCCGTGAGTTGATCCATGACAGAGTCATTTCACTGCAGTACTGCCCCACAGAGAAGCAGGTTACAGACATCTTCACCAATTCCTTCACTGAAAATAAATTTTTAGAACTGAGAGCTATGCTTGGAATGGTAACTGAGTAGGTCACTTTTGGCCAC
>JZKD02S1885992.1:274888-299583 GCA_000966675.3 Picea glauca | reverse complement strand
GTACCTAAAATGGCCAAGTTTACGGGACTCAAATCTTTTGTCATTACAGTTAGGCTTAAAGGGGGGTGTTGGAGCATAACCCTAACTTACATTAGTTTATACCTAGCTTATACTCCTAGATCTTGTTTAAAACATTCATTTACACTTTATTTCACCTAATTTGGCCACATAAATAAGAAGGGTGCCTCATCCCTAGATTTTAGGGAAAACTGCTATTTTTAGATCAAGACTCAACTCCTGGTTCTTGATTTTCTTGATTTATTCACGATTTATTCCAACTCCCCCATGAAAAAACTCATCTATTATTGGGGAATGTGTACCTCCTCTTTGAGTGAGAGATTTATTCCTTAATTAATGATTTTTGTCGTTACTATTATTAGTAACTACTATTTCGAGTCAGTTAAGTGAGTTGGAACTACTTCTCTTGTCAGTTAAGTGAGATTAAGTGAGATAATGCGCATCACTTGACTCTTGTGGACATTAATGAGTGTGTGACATGTATCTTTAGTGGTCTAGGTCTAACTATGTGGTATCCCTTAGCTTATGACACCTATTTTAGCTATTTCTAGCTTTTTTTTACTAGAATTTCTATGTTGGAAATTCTATATATTCACCTCCTCTCTTATTTTTGAGGATGATTGCTCATGTATATTCATTTTTTATTAATATAATTCTCTAATTTATGGAGCAAAAACTTTCTCTCATCTCTTGAATATCAGCAAATTGTTTTTGTTTAATTTAACTAGAATTCTAGATCTATCGGGGTTTCTACAGGAATTCTACAAGGAGCGATAAGGGTCGAATTGGTTTCCTTCGAGAAAGAAAATTTCTAATGAAGGATATAGCCACGATTCCTAGTCATGGTCAGCATCTGCACAGGATGAGATTCTATGTTGACCAAGGATAAAAGGACACTGTTATTTTCGGAGAATGGGGATATGGTATCCATGAACAAATAAAAAGAAAGAGACATGTAGCATGGTTTGGAAATTTTGTTTATCATATGCATAATTATAAGAAAATGGTCTCTTTCACATTTTTCATAATTAAGGGGTCTAAACACATCATCTCAGGATGCATATTGATGAAATGGAAGAAGGTGAGGGAGCCTCTAGTCATGATAAGGAGCCCAAAGGCCAAAATACCAGAGTTGGTAATGTAGAGACATAATCCAATGGATGCAAGGGAAAAGGAGAACATGAAACGTTAATAGAAACGGTAAGAATTATGAAGATGGAAGTGCAGAGATACAAAGAAGACAATGAGATATTGATGAGAGAGAAAAGTGAGATAAATTCTCGAGTGTTGCGGAGCTTAGATCAGTTGTAGAGACAAACAAAGAAGGGATCAAACTCAAGACAAGAGGAAGAAGGCATGTGCAATGAAATAAGGGATGATCATGGAAGAGATGGTTATTCCAGAAGTGCTAGCAGAGCTCATGGACACCACTCACCTCCTTACTTAGAAAGAAATTTTTATGCATTGGAAGATCTCGTAAGCAGTCCATAGGTGTCTCATGTCAGACACCAAAGAATGAAACAAGAAGTAGATAGTTTGCAAGGAGAGTTGAGGAATATCAAGCCACCTTCCTTTGGTGGTGAATGAGAAAGGGAAGATGATTCTGAAGCATGGTTGCTTGGGCTCAAGAGATATTTTTAGTTGCATAATTATTCATCCAACCTGGAAGCCAGGATTTCCACCTACCATTTACACAGGAAAGATGCAATATGGTGGGACCAACCGAAGCAAGTGGAACATTTTAATGAAAGTAGGATCACTTGGAAGCAGTTCAAGAAGTATTTCCAGAAGGAGTACCTCTCACAACACTTTTATGACAAGAAAATGCAGGATTTCTTTGAACTCAGGTTGGGAAGCATGACTATGGAAGAGTATGAGAAGAAGTTCTTGGTATTGTTAAAGTATGTCAAGTTCATTGGTGATGAGAAAGTGAAAATACAGATATTTCTAAGTGGATTTCTAGCCTTTTATAAGGAAAATATCAAGTATGATGAACCCAAGACCTTGACTAAGGCCATCAGGAAGGCTAAATACCTGTATGAGCAAGGCCAAGGAAGAGAATCCTTGCAGAAATCTTGGAAGGACAAGAATAATGTGAATTCTGATCAGAGGAGGAAAGGATTCAAACTGCCCTTCTATAGGAATGAGCCTAATAGAAATCATCAAGATCAGTATGCTAAAGGGGATTCCAAGAAGGAAGATTCCTTGGGAAAAAGGGGAAGACCACCAATCCAATGTTGGGGATGCAAGGAATATAACTTGTACAAGGATTTCCCACACAGAAAGAGTGAAGACTGTGCACAACATCCAAGAGGCTACAACAGTCGAATATATGGGAAGAATCTATGCAGCTTTAAATGATCGACAAGCAGAGTACTAGTCCAATATGATTGAGGTGGAAGGTAAGATCATAAATCAGCCTATTGCTATTTTGATTGATTCAGGAGAAAGTCATCACTACATTGATCCTAAGATAGTGGATAGATTGCATTTGAAGAAAAGTAAACTTGGAAAAGCAATTTTGGTTCAGTTAGCTAATGGAACCAAAATAACAATCCATGATATGGTCATAAGTTGTTCCATAAGTCTTAATGGCATGAATACTAGTATTGATCTAAATATCATACCATTGGGGTCTTATGATATTTTGATTGTAATGGATTGGTTGGACAAGCATCATGTTGTCCTAGATTGTCATAACAAAACATTTACATGTCTTGATGGAAATGGAAAACAGAGAACTGTGAAAGGAGCTCCAAGACCCATCTCTATAAGGGAGATTTCAGCCTTACAACTGAAAAGATGTTTTAGGAAAGGATGTCAATTGTATGTAGCTCATGTGGAAGAGCCAGATAATAAAAAGGGTCCAAGCCTTGAAGATTTCCCAATGCTACAGGAATTTAAAGATGTATTCCAAGAAATACTAGGATTTCCACCAAGAAGGGAGATAGATTTCTCAATTGATTTAGTGCCAGGAGCTGCCCCGGTGTCAAAAACACCTTACATAATTAGCACACCATAGTTAAAAGAATTACAAATGTAGTTGGAGGAATTGTTGAAGAAAGGGCACATACGTCCAAATGTTTCACCTTCGGGAGCACCAGTACTTTTCGTCAAAAAGAAGGATGGAACCTTGAGGCTATGTATTGACTTCTGACAGCTAAACAAGTACACTATAAAGAACAAGTATCCTCTACCCTGAATTAATGACCTTTTTGATCAGATAAGCGAAGCGAAGATATTTTCAAAAATTGACTTGAGGGCAGGATACCATCAGGTAAGAATCAAGGATGAAGACATTCATAAGACAACCTTTAGGACTAGGTATGGGCATTATGAATTTGTAGTGGTGCCATTTGGACTGACCAATGCACCAGTTGTCTTCATGTGCTTAATGAACGACATATTCATAAATTATTTGGATAAGTTTGTCATAGTATTATTGGATGACATACTTATCTATTCAAAGTATGAAGAGGAGCATGAACATCACTTGAGACTGGTGTTGCAAGTACTGAGAGAACATCAGTTGTATGACAAGTTCAGTAAGTGTTCTTTTTATCTAAAGTAGATCCATTACATGGGAAACATTGCTTCAGAGTAGGGCATAGCAGTAGATCCAGAGAAGATCAAAGCCATTAGAGGATGGCCAACACCCAGAAATGTGTCAGATGTCAGATATTTTATGGGATTAGTTGGCTACTACAGAAGGTTCATACTAGGGTTCTCTAATATTTCTCATCCCATCACTTCTTTGCAAAAGAAGGGAACTAAATTTCAATGGACACTCAAGTGTGAAAATATTTTTAATTTGTTGAAGGAATTACTTACTAGTGCACCTGTGTTGAAGATTGTTGACCCAAATGGAATTTTTGTGGTATGTACAGATGCATGTAAGGAAGGGCTTGGGGGAGTCCTCACGCAAAATGTACATGTCATTGGATATGAGTCCAAAAATCTTAAGGAACATGAGAGGAATTATGCCATGCATGACTTGGAACTTGCTACCATTGTCCATGCCTTGAGGATGTGGATGAATTACCTCATGGGGAAGAAATTCGAATTAAGGACAGACCACATTGGCCTGAAGTATCTTTTTGAACAACCAACCTTGAATTCCAGGCAAACAAGATGGCTGGAATTTTTAAGTGAATATGGCTTTGATATCAATCATATCAAAGGAAAGGAGAATAAAGTTGTCGATGCACTTAGTAGAAGAGTGCATCTCATGCATGCTACTATTGTCAGTATGCATCAGTCAGACTTGAAGAGAAGAATTTTAGATGGTCTTGTCATAGACTAGCATTACCTATAGGTAAAGGAAAACTTATAGCAAGGAGATGTACAATAGAAAATAAAGGAGTACGAGATAAAGGAAGATGGATTACTCATGCATAAAAATAGAATCTATGTTCCTAGTTCCAGAGAACTGAGAAATTTGGTACTGAAGGAAATGCATGATGTTCCTTATGTTGGACATCCCAGTTACCAAAAAAAAAATTACAACAGTAAGAAGCCAGTTCTTTTGGCCGGGAATGAAGAAGGATGTTGTTGATTACATCGCTTGATGTCTGGAATGTCAGAAGGTGAAGGCTGAGCATAGGCACCGAGCGGGTTTGCTACATCCATTGCAAATTCCAGAGAAGAAATGGAAAATGATCACCATGGATTTCATCACAAGATTACCCAGAACGAATAAGCAACATGATTCAATCAGGGTGGTGGTTGAAAAATTAAAAAAGGATGTTCATTTTTTGCCTGTGAAGACAACGCATACAATGGCCAATATTGCAGAAATTTTCATGAAGGAAATTTCTAGGTTGCATGGGATACCTAGGACAATCATCTCGAACAGAGATACAAAGTTTACCTCCAATATCTGGAGGGTATTTTTAAAAGGATTTGGCACAAATCTAAACTTTATCACAACATATCATCCCCAGACATATGGGAAAACAGAGAGGGTCATTCAAATAATTGAAGACATGATGAGAATGTATGTGATGGATAAGCCATATGAGTGGGAAGATTACTTACACTTGGTTGAGTTTTCATATAATAATGGGTATCAAGATTCATTGAGAATGAGCCCATTTGAAGCCTTGTATGGTAGGAAATGCAATACTCCATTAAGCTAGGATAACTCAGCAGATCAAGTGGTACTTGGGCCACATTTGCTCAAGGACATGGAAGACCAGGGGGTTAAGATCAAGCATAATTTAAAGGCAGTTCAGGATAGATAGAAATTTTATGCAGACAAGAACAAGATAGTTAGAGAATTTAAAGTAGGGGAGCATGTACTTTTGAAAGTGAAGCCCAAGAAAATCTCTTTGAAATTGGGTAGTTGTACAAAGCTGGCAACCAGATTATGTGGTCCATTTGAAATATTGGAAAGAATAGGGTCAGTTTCATACATGCTTGCATTGCCTGCTTCCATGAATGTGCATAATGTATTTCATGTGTATTTCTAAAGAAATATGTACATGACACTAACCATGTTATTGATTGGCATCTGATTCGGGTAGAGACTGAGGGATAATTTCAGGTTCAGCCAGTACGGGTATTGGAAAGAAAGGTAAAAATGCTCTGGAATCAAGTTATAGAGCTAGTAAAAGTTCAGTGGACCTGCTATGTTCCTGAAGATGCTACCTAGGAGCATGAAGATGCCATGCGGGCAGAGTACCCGCATGTTTTTGAATAAATTTGAGATTTTGATATCTATTTTGTATATGCACAAAGGATAGTGCCAAAATAGGGGGGGGGGGGATGTAACACTCTAGGTTTTGAGCCCCCACTTTAAATAATGTATTGTTACAATGATGAGAGGCCAGGGTGCCCTTATTAAAAGGCCAGTGTGCCCAAGACATGTAATGTTTTTATCAGTATTAATAATAAATGCATGGTTGGCTGCTAGACGAACAAGGACTCGAGTTATAGGGGGCTATGATTTCACAAGAGAGGGGGCTTGAGGGGCTAAGTGTTTATTCCTATTTTAATTACCTCATTTTTTCTAAGGGAGGGGATCAGTTATGTGAGCTTCCTGGGGAAGGATAGGAGGTTCTTGATCCCCCACGAAGTTACTTGGACCCATCTCTGGTCTGATGGGGGGTTTCGACTGATGTCTTGTTCGTTGATTTCCTGTACGTTCCTTCATTTCCCACCTGTACTTTCATGCACCCCCTTACCCATTCATTTACCCATCCTCATCTTCATTTTTTCTTGGTAAAAGGATCTGAACAACTGAAGAATTATCCACGGGATAGTTGGTTGTAATGGTCGCTGGTGAAATCCATCCATGACCTGGGGCCTACATGTCTGAGATGTGTTGGCTTGTGACCTGTTTGGCTCACGAATGCTAGTCCTGAGAGTTCCAGCATTGAGATTCTGGACCAGCTATGCTGGAGGCCCTAGATAAAAGAGAAGGACTGCATTAGGGACTGCATGGAAGAGAAACGTGGTGATCCATTCTCTCGGGTGGTACAGGCTGGGTAGAAGAGAGCTGAGTACTTGGATTGTTGTGGGTGTTGGGAAACCTATGAGATCTTGAGAGCTAACTGGTTTGGGAAGCCAAGTAACACTCTGGAATTGTCCTTGTGGATTCATATCCTTGGCTCGGGGGTGAGGTTGTTGTTGAGATTTGGAACAGTAGTGTCTACGGTTGGGTGGAACGTCCTTGGTCTACAGCCAGTTGGTGTCATCTTTCATAAAGATAAGTGCTCTCTATTGTGATATTATTATCTTTGTATGAATGTATTCGGATGTGTATTTAATTATCTTTTAATTGAATCTTAGATTATCCATGATTGTTGGATATTGCTATGCATGTCATTAAATATCTTCTTTTATGCATCATTATATTTCAAAAAGGTATCTGTAAAAGAAAGAAGTCCAAGTGTGGGCTTGCAGGTAGCATACCCCAACCTGTGCGTGGCTGGGGATGTTACAGGATATCTCTCGGTTGGCTAATCGCTGAAGTGATTCGACGTTTGGGATTTTTTGACAAATACAAGCTCAGATGTTTTGGCACGAAAATCGTGAAGTGGCTTATGTGCAACTCTTGCAATTAAACTTCATGCGATTCCTGGAATCTCGAATGTATGAGATTCTTTGATTTGATTGGACTATTGGATCTCCACCATTGAATTTTAACCTGTCTATTTTCACAATCTAGGCCCAAAGATGATTGCTTTGAATTGCTGTGTTATGTTCACAGGCATTCCCTATGCACACAAAAGACTTGGTAGACCTCTTGCATGCTCAATCAATGGAAAACATGATGACAAGTATTTCAAACCAAATCACAACATGTAATTATCCTTCAAGAAAATAGAAACAATTTGCGCAAATAATCAATCAAGAAAGATAATGATAAAAAACCAAGTCCTTTAGTAATGGGAAACGACTTAACGAACCAGAAGAGGAATAATTTTGATGAAGGCATAGGGAAAAGAGGCAGGAATGGCAAGGGTGCAGACTTAGGTCTCAACAACAAGGACATTTCCCCACCTCTCCCTCAATGTCTGATTTATGTGCATGGCCCTTCTACTCCTTATTTTATTTGGATTAGAAAGCATCGTCAAATCTGCATCCACTAATAAAAATCATGTCAATAATTCATATACATAAATCATATTGAAATCAATCATACATCACATGTGCGTAATAATGAAATACTCAAAAAAATAAAATCCACTCCCTAACTCAATATGGAGTCCAAGGAACTCCATTGATGCCATCGTCATCCACAACCTATCATGTATCATGCACACTCAGAAAAACTTGTCAATAACATCTACCAATATATATATATATATATATATATATATATATATACATAAAAATAACAATAATTCACAACACATCATCATCATCATATATAACCCATAATCGAAATGAAATCATAATATACCATAATCGAATCACGTGCACGCAAGTGTACTCAAAGAATAAGTTAATAAAAGCATGCTCAGTAGAATGGGATGTTACATCCCTGAAGTCATGATACATCAGCATTGACATCGTGTCAAACTGCATACATTTAGATATTCTAATATTGGGAATCTATTTACCTCTCGATGTCCTGATGATGTGATATGCTAGCATTGACATCATGTCAGACCTCATACCACAGGATATTTTGATGATTTCCAATTTCTTTATTGACCACCGTCTCGATGTCGTGATATGTCATCATTAAACGTGGCTTTCCATGTCATCTTTTCAACATAATATATGTTAGATCCAATGAGTGCTTGTCATGTGTACACATGGAATTTTCCACATACACGATACATACATCATATTGGGTGACACAGAGCATATCTTTCACTTCAATGGAAACAGGGACCAATGAGAGGTCACCACGTGTTTGTGGGACCATATTGGCATTAGCAGTTACACATCATGTCAGGTCACCAGACATTGGGATAATTATTAAAGTTGTGTGCATCAAGGTAAATCCTAGCTCCCACGGCTTAAAAGTAACATAGCATCAAGTTTATGGGAGCCTATCCATTTAACCTCAAACCAATTATGAAATACCTTACCTTATAAATCCTTGTAAAATGAATTCCTTGGTGATTGTGGAATTAATCATATCATATATCAATGGTCATGATGGTATATCGGGTTGATCCAATGGCCACTCTATCACGATGATTACATATTTGGTCTAGGGAATCCATTCAATAGAATGAGTAGGTTTTTCTTCATCAGTTGAGAAATCCAAGGATCATTTCATCCAATCGATCCATGTTTAGAATTCGAACATCTAATCATATTTGAAAATATAAAAAATAAGATCGAATAATAATTTTTGTTTTCATCCTTCTGTATAAATATCTATTCAAAAGGACTGTAAAGGGGACTTTTTTCCCATGAAAAATAAATCCTTTAATAAAGACTATCATTCACAAAAAAGAAAAAGATTCCTATATTTCATCTCTTGAGTTTATGTGTTTCCTCTTTCATGTTGTCATTTTTTTTCATCAATCATTCTCTTCCATTAATATATATGTTATAAGTGTTGTAATTTGGTACAACCTCCACTGCAAAAACCATTCAAAGGAATCAATATAAGTGAAGAATTCCTATGTCTTACTGTAAGTGAAATATGACCTTCATTTTGGTTTAATTGTATTTATTATTTAAATGAATTCTTTGTTTTAAGTAGTTTCATAACACACAAAATATTAATTGTTACTATTGAAAAATAAGTAATATTTTTCTTTACTAGATACATTTCTTCTTGTTTCAATTTTTTTTATCTCGATTCCACTATTCATGCTATTAAATTTTGAATTAACTTAATGCATGAGATCATGCCTCTTTAATTTCTGGTAATCAATTATTAAAATCTCAGATCAAAATTTTGGGCAAAAGATTTTATAAATAATTTTATAATCTGTATCTGGATGCCTTGACATTGTTCCCTAGCCTATAACAATCTCAGTAACAACATGAACAACTTGCCATTTTTAAGGACTAACTATCCATTTTCCAAATCATGTTAGCTATACAACTTCCAGTTGTTGTGATACCTCTTTTAGTTTAATAATGAGTACTCACAATATTTCTCTTTCTGTAGAAGTTGTGCCCTAGTTATCCTTCTTCATGTTAGCTATCCTTAATATATCATTTGTGTCAAATATGTCTTTTAGGGATGGGTTACTTAAGGAATATAGCCAATGATATGGAAACTACCACTATAGAAAAATGATAAAGGAAACAAAGAGAGCAACTATCATTTTCAAGGGGGTATGGTTTTATATAACCTTGAAGGTCAGATCAAGGTAATCCCCTAGAAGTGGTAAGTTTGATTTTAAATTACTTGAAATATTTCTCCATAAATATGAATGCCTCATGTCTCACACTTTAATCAGTTCTTATATGAATAAATTAGTGACACATTTGGCTAGGTATATTTTCATGAAAGATTCCCTCACATGGTAGCATAAGTCATTTGTCACAAAAATGTTTTTAATTAAAATCACTTATATGTGCTTTCACATTGGTATTTCCATCTATTTTTATTTTTTTTCCTATCCAAACCTGCATATGAATGGGATCTACCATAATTTTCTACATAATCATCAAGGTGTTGTAGATTTTCTAAGGGTCATATCACAAGATCCATGAAAAGAGTATCATAATTTTTTTGCAGAGGGAATATTTACATTGTGATAAACACGCCCACCAAAAATATAAAATATCCAAACCATATTTTTAGACAAATACAATATTTATTGGATGGACAACATTTTGACTTGGTAAAATTACTAAAAACACAGTCGGGACAATCCTATTTTGAGATACCATATGGGAATATTTCTATACAAAATATCCCTAGAAATACAGTTTCTAACCCAATTTTAATCTCTCAATTTGGATATCAAATGAAAAATATATGGTCAAAACACTTACTAGATGTCAAGCAGGCAATTCAGGAACAAAGTTGGGACAGTGAAATTTTGGGAGACCAAAAACATGAATTTTTCAAACTTGTTTCTAGGGAATATTATCCTATGAATATAGTTTTAAACACATTTTTAATAACTCCATTTTGATATCGTATGAGAAATTTATTCCCTAAATACTAACTGCATATCCTAAATATGCACTCCTAAAACTATGTTTCCTAGGATGTTCGTTGGTATACTTGACCCATAAATTATTCATTTTTTAAAAAATATTATATTTAAGATTCCTACATAAATATAATATTGTCTCCAATTTAAATCAATTCGATCTGTAATCATATGAAAAAGTTATGCCAAAAAATGTGATAGTTGGTCTAGGTTGAAAATAAAATAAAAAACTATACCTTGCGGCATGTTCTTCGACAAGTTTGACATGCCATTTCAAAGAAATTTCAAAACTTGTTTATAACATAGATATCTTTATAAGTATAACATATTAGGAATTTGGAATCACTCCAATTGGACATCAAATGAAATATTTATCATTGAAACACTATCAGGTAGCCTAGGTTGACCACCACTCCTCAACAAGTAATAATGAAAATTTTTCATTGAATCATTTAAGAGATCTATTTTATATGCATTAATTGAAATATTTTTTATGTTTATTGGAGGAAGAAATTCCTCATAGATATTTTCCTCCATAATCTCACCTTGTGTTGTAGTAAAAATGCTATGTTTTTTTATAGGTCCTGGAAGTATCAAGAAAGTCAATCCATTAACGAGTGATTTTGAAGACCAGGCTTTTATGAACAATAACATGTCATCGAGACATTTAAAAAAATAAATTGAAACATCATGTTCTGTTGAGTCATTTCCTGAGCCATGTTAGAATTTCAAGCTCCTAGGAGCTTACCACCAAGGTGTTCCAACTGTTGACTGAAAACAACAAGATTTTTTCATAGAGTTTACAAATGGATAGAAAACAAGACAGATGAAGAATTGCTTTGAATATCACCTGAAGACGAGTGTTTTCAAATTCAAGTCCCATTTATACATCAACAATGTCATTACTACAAAAACCTTAAAGAATACCTTATGTTCATCATACTCATTCAATAATACCATGATACGTCCATGCATTTTCTTCTTCTCAACTCAAAAATAATTTCCTGTGGAAGTTTATAAATCCTCCTTTTCTTATGTGGTTGACCTTGAAATCCAAAATTTTCCACAAAATATATTTTCTATAAACACTATGATCACATCACAACTTCATCCTACCTATTTCCTCCATAGGGCCTCCATAATGTCTTGCTCCACCCATTCCTAACCCACCCAATAAAGTAGCTTGGGCCACTTACAAGGTTGAGCTACCCTTCCAGTTTCAATATTTTTTTAATAAATATTCCCAAGAACCTACTTCTACCAATCCATCAGAGGTTTCTTTTGCTACCTTCCTGCTACTAATCTTGTCTAGAACACTTCCTTCATTTCCAAACATTTAACAATGTGCTACAGATAGTACAGTATGGTTCTACTATTAGTATTGCTTCACTTATCCACCCTTGCTAAAAAAGATACAGAAATAACAAAGTTCCAAGGATGATATTGGTGGTAACTAGTACCAATAATCCATGCATTTGTCACACAAGAACCAACCATGTGACTACTAAAGAAATATGTTTTGTCACACAAGAACCAACACCTATTAGCCTTGAGGTTGTCACACAAGAACCAACCATAGAATTCCCTACTATTTCCACAATGGAACCAACAGTAAATAAACCAGTTGAAGAAATTCCCCAAGAGTAAAATATTACTACCCCATAATAACCTGTAGAAAAACAAGTTGTTACAGAAGTAGTCTTCCCTCAAATATTCAATGAGATATCTCAGAACTAGGAGGAAATTTTACTGCCATTCCTTGGCATAGATTCTCACGGATGTTTTCTATTTTCCCTAGGAACTTTTGAAGAACTTTCTATAGAATATCATATACTTGTTTCAAATTTCACAGAATTTTTATGTAGTGTTGATGGGTCCAAATGGCCTTTTTAGTAGTTAAGGGAGAATATTTGATGGAAGGTCCCAATTAGACCTACTCTTGTTTGGAATGGCGTTTATGACCATTATGTGGGCTTGGTTTCCACTCTAAATTTTTATTGAAGTATGAATATGAGAACTGAAGGTTCTAAGATAAATTAAAATATAGAACTAAATTAAATGATGCTAACTATTTATTTGTCTAAATGTAGTTCTAGACTAATTCTGATCCTATCATAATCAAGGGCAAGCTAACTAGACTTGAATACAGTGAAAGATAGTACCATCTAAATTAGAAGAAATGCATATATCTAAATGATAAAGGATAACCACAATATTACAAACACATCTACAAATAGTTGTGATATGCATTTATAGTGTTATGGCTGCATTCAAAAGAAAACATGTCATAATATGGGAATATAGAAAAAATTGTAGAAATAATTCATACAACATAACTTGCAATACTCAAATGGAAGATAAATGCATTAAGATAAGTCTCAAATACATTCACCATCATCCCAAGTCTCCAAAATTCCTCTTTCTTTTTATTCATTTGGAAGTAAAAGTACATTTTGTCATTTCAAAGGGAAAATTCCCTCTTACGATGTAGCTATCTCTTTTATAAAATGAGAGGCTCTTCACATTCTGTAATTGTCATTTTTTCAGATGACAGTTACAATATTTTGTTTCATATTCTATATTTGGCCTTACAAAATTACATGTGGTTAAAATGAAAAAATATGATTACAAAATATAATATCTAGGAGGTTTTTAGTTGTTGCATTATATCTATGTATTCCTTCCAAAGCTTTAAATCCTTCAAGATAGTATCTAATCTACCCACCTGAATTTTTTCAAGATCTATCTCATTGTCACAGATTGGGATTGTCGCGTATTCCTTCAAATCCTTCTCATTTTTCTTCATGAATTCTTTGACCAATGAGATTATTTTGACTGGATTTATAAGCTTGGTTTCTAGAACATCCCTATCAACCTTCTCAATTTCTTTGATAGCTTTCATACTCAAATTCATCCTAGTTTCTATGTGCTCTATCATCAGTTGTGATGGTGGTGCTGCTTCCATATCCGCCATGATGTCCATCCCAAATTTTTTAAGTAGGTTGTCTGACTTTGTACATATCCTTTTACAGGATTTTCCTACTGCTTCCTAACTTCTTTTAATATTATTTATGATAGAATTCCCAGTTTCAAGGAGTACCTGGGATTTGATCTTCTTCCTAGCTATGTAGATTAGAAGGGTGTTGGGTGGGTTACTATATACCTCTTTCTAATCTATGATCTTGTCACTCTGATCCTTCTGATAATTTTCTTTTACACTCTTCATCTATAAACCTAGCTTAAGGTGATCTTCCCTATTCCTTTGGACATCATTTAACAAACAAATGAACTTTTTATGCACATCTCAAAGTTCTTCATTGGCGCTACTAGCTTATTCTCTAATTGTCTCCAAGACAACAACTCCCTTTTCTATTTCCTCAACATATTTATTTGAGAGTTCATTATCTTGTTGTAATTGTTTAATTTGGTCTTCTATTTTCCCATTATATACACTTAACTCCAAGAAGTCACCTCGTAATATTT
This sequence comes from Picea glauca, assembly GCA_000966675.3. Lineage (NCBI taxonomy): Eukaryota > Viridiplantae > Streptophyta > Pinopsida > Pinales > Pinaceae > Picea > Picea glauca. Next base: position 285,496 of record JZKD02S1885992.1, on the reverse strand, counting down.
CCACTTCTTTTGCATGTGTGGTTTTGATTTGTTCTAGTTCTTCTAAATGTTTGAGTGTTAGACCTTCTACTTCCTTTTGATTGAAATTATGATTTATGTTGAATTTCCACTCAAATTCATTGCTTAACCTAACCCCCTATAGTTGCAATTAATTTTTTACTTCTTCTTTGTGAATTTTCTATGTTGTATCGACATCCTTATTGAATTCACTTGCTAAGCTTTCCCCGATGGTGTTCATGGTGGCTTCAAGTTCAGTTATCATGGCTCTTGATATGTCAATTTATTCTCCAATATCATACATCGACATTGCATTTGTACTAGCAAAGGCATTGAGGGATTATTTTGCTTGTATTTCATTTTCTTTCGGGTCTTTTCCCTCTTTCCACCTAATGTTCCTTTGAGTGGATTCTTGGTTGAGTGTTGTTTCTCCTCTTTTTCTCTTAGTTGACCTTCTTTCAATGGCTCTAGTCTTATGACTATAATAATAGTCACCTACAACTACTATAGCTTCCTCTAGTCCTGGATCACGGGATGTGTAGGAGATATTCCAAGGGATGGTTGCAAGATGGGTGCATTTTGTTAGACACATCGACCACACTTAGAGGGGGGGGTTAATGAGTGTGGGAATCTTTTCCAAAAACTTTGCCTTCACAAAACTCCTTAGTTAGCAATCACCATTTACTCATTACTCATTGTTTTCATTTATAACCAGTTAAATGTGAACATGCATTAGCAACATATATCATCAATAAGTCATCACCACAAGGAAGACAAAGAACAGAAGATGTATGTGCAATTTTATTTTTATTATGGACTACAATCCTTGGGTTATCAGCAGCAACTGAATAAAGTACAACTCTACAAGAGCACCATCTCTATAATGCAAGACTCATCTTACACAAATCAACACCAAATGAGAAGAGGAATCAATCCTCAAAAGATACCAATATGTCAATAGGTACACAACCTGTCAGTAGTGAAGAACGCATATGTATGCTCTTGACAAGTAGTAAAGCTCGCGTATCTATGTGGCCTGTCTGTACTACAGTCTGCTTATCACTTCTGAGTTACTTAGGGTTTTTCTCTTCAAGAAAAACTTAGACCCTTTGCAGCCTTCAGTCACATTCACTTATGTCTTTTAGTGTCCAATCTGAACCATAACCAATCACAACACATCCAAGCTCTCCAACAACTTACTCATGCTCCTCAACCATACAATCTGAATGTTATTCAATCATGTATAACAAACTAGTATACTATGGCAATCATATCAGTATTGAGCCATAAGAGTGTTTCTCACTCCATCAACCAATACAAATAAAATCACTACAACCATACCAAGAATGCCTTAAGCATTCATCATACAATATGCAAGAGTATCCATCAAGAAAACTATGTAACCATACCAGAGTTTCTATGGTAGATCTGAGCCCATAGAGTGCAGATATGAAACTTGCTTCAGCCTTCAAGAACCTGATCATAATATCACATACAAGTCTTCATGAATTATTCATTGTACGCGCTTTGTCCTCCTTCAGCCCATGTATATACACGCTTTGTCTCACTACAGCCCGTGTATGTAAGCTCTATGGCCCACTGTTGCTCGCGTACTCCTTCAGAAACTAGGGTTTCTGAAATTTTGAACCTTTCATTGTCAAGATATCAGACTTACAGAAACTTTGATGCGTACATGAGATCCTCCAGACTCTCTCTCTCTCTCTCTTAATAGATCTTCAATACATGCTCAAGACATTCATTTCACAAGAGACCCTTGCCTCTTATTTATACTCTCTAAGTAGCTTCCTTAGAAGCATCTTCTAGGTCAATTTGCCCATATAGCAAATTTGTTCACATAATCACTTATGTTCAACTTTTCCCAATTTTCCACTTGTCCATGTATCCAATAGCCACTTGACCTACTTAACCCTCTTTTCTTATTTTAGGGTTAACCTTCTCATAACTACTTTCCATAAATAGAAATTTCTCCATTTATTTGATTATTTAAATAATCCTCCTTGACTTTGTCACTTTAATTTATTATTTAAATAATCACTTCACTTTATTTAAATAATATATTCTTTGTAATCATTTTGACTTCTTTGACCTTTTGGGCTTCAATCCATCATATGAGGGTCCTCCAACTTCGTAAGGCCATAACTCGCAAACCGTGAGGCGTCATGTGGCATTCCACACACCACCGAAAATAGCATGACAAGAACTAACTAACTAGGATAGTTTCACTGACAAAATCATTGATATTCATCTCATTATTCCATAGTTAAGTATGGGTTATCTAACCATACTTCTAGGATAACTCAACCGCAAAGTGTCTTCCCGTGAGGTCTTTCACCATAAGGGGACCACTTTGGAGTTCATCCATTTGTACTCCTTATCAACCATGATAATAAAATAACGAGTCATCTTTATATCAATCCAACTTGGGTCCATATATCAATGACAACTCATTGATCCATCTTCATCTATGCATCATCTATCAATGATAACACATTGATCCATCTTCATCTATGCGTCATTTATCAATGATAACTCATTGATCCATCTTCATCTATGCATCATCTATCAATGACAACTCATTGATCCATATTCATCTATGCATCATATATCAATGACAACTTATTGATCCATCTTGCATCCATGCATGACATCATATGACTATGATTTCACTTGACATCAATCCATTCACATCAATGACAATACATACTTCGTCAATATACTATGACAAGACATTGTTCATTTGAAATCAATCAACATCAATAATTTGACATCAAACTTTTGACCTTTGACATCAAGCAATCATCCTTTGTCATAAATCAATTCCTTGGCATCAATCATCAATCACTCAATCATCCTTTGTCATCAATGATAACATGATTCAACAATTTCCCCCTTTGGCATTGATGGAAATACCAACATTGATGTCAACACTAATCATTGATGGAAACATGTAGACAAGGCATTTCTCTACATCAGTAGTCATCTTAATCACATCAATGTGACTATCTCTCCCCGTTTGACATCAATGGAAAAGGGTAGTTCTCTCCTTGGGGCTGCTCCCACGGTATGAATGCCTTTGATCTTCCTCTAAATAATCTCTCTCCTATGAACAAGGGATATCACTCTGATGTAATGTTGAATATATATCGCTCATGCTCCCCCTATGACCAATTCTCCCCTTGGAACAAAGCCTCTGTGCTCTTTCTCCAAGTATAGGGCTATTTTACCAAGTATGCATTTGATAAATATCTCCTCCTAGAATCATGGGAAGAAGAATGACTCCCCCTATGGGTATGTCTCCCCCTATATTCTATGCAATATGAACAATATGATACCATTTCAATATGCTTCTACTGCAAATGCTACTACTCAACTGAATCATTGATCAACCGCTCTTTCTATGAAGATCTGTGGACCTATCCATACATCAAACTTGTGCCATACCATACATCATGAAGCAAAAGATATGTCAACAATGATGTAGAGAATCGTGAAAAAACATCAACCAAGTACATCATGTACCAAATTTTGTGCCCACCATGCACAACATACATGTACAACAATACCATAGAATGTGCCATAAGATATCATCAATGGAGTGTATCAACCATATGCCTCTACCAACATGCCAATCAAGTGCCACAAACAAGTGTCATATTACTCACAATATGCCTCCACCATGAACCAAGTGCCACAATCATGTATTTCAATCAATCAAGTGTCTCAACTATATCATCCCATATGTCATGTACCAAAGTGTATGCTAAACAAGTAATATAAATTGTGTACTTTTAGCTAAGTACTTTCATCCACATGCATATACTATCTATGAGTGCATCAACATTGCACTAATCATGCATCACCACTTGTACCAATAAAGTACATCAACCATGCACCAATACCACAAAAAGATGAACCACAATCAAGATGTGTCCTCATACATGTATGCCAAATTTAACATAAAACATGTGCCAATCAAACTGTTAGTAGGTGTCTGTACCAATGTACTATAAGTGTATCAATCATGCATCAACTATAGATCAAGTTATGACCCATCAATGATGTATAACATGACCACCTCATCAACTCACCAACAACATGTCCCAATATGTATCCCATCCATATGCCAAATGTATGCACCAAGATATCCAAAAAATATGCTTCCAATAATACATCATAAGATATATCAATGAAACTCAAATATGTACAAGTCATGTACCCCAACAAACCAGCCTCAACTTCCATTCACTACAGATAATACTAAGCATTCAATATGTACTAGATGTGTGCCTCAATAGATCAATGACATATCTAGCTAGTATTATCATGATATATCTCATAACAAAAGTGTCATAACTTCACTATCACAACCAGCATTGTTCTTCAATAGAAAATGCCTCAATCCATACTCAAGGGTTAGTACTATGCATCCAAGATAGTCTAATTTTAACACTCAACCATATGTCATCATCATACATAAATCAATTATGTATGCCAACATGTAATCATGAAACCTGCAACAAACCATGTTAGACCCCACATCAAACAATGTCATATCTTGCAACATAAGTTATACCATCACATCCAGCTGCAACCCATGTGCATAGCATTTTTCCCAAGGCTTTTACCACATATACATGGACTACTACACATAAAACTCATGTATGTATGTGGCCTATTCATAGGCCATCTTGTGTATGTACAAGACTGTTACCACTGTAACCCGCCTATGCTTCTGAAGATGACACACTTAAGCTCCCCTTAAGGATTCCATTCTACTCTGATTGTTCAGTCTTTTTCACCCACTTTTAAAGGTGTCCCTGCTTCTCATAACTTGATCTCTGAGCTTCCATCCTTTCAAAAATTTCTTCCTTCCTAAATTCATTCCTTCTTCTAGTCATGCTATATGAAGTCCTCATCATGCACTTTCTTCTTGTGTTCCAGCAATCCTAGGATTTATGGCCAAATCCACTACAATTGTAGTATCTCATGATGTGACACTGAACAAAAATTGTCCTACTTGATTACATCTCCAACACCTTAGGGTGTTATGAAATCTTTTATTATCTCTTCTTGCATAAAATATGCATTTCAAAGCTTTGTGACCATATCCATTACATGAGTAACATTGACCATGAAAAATATTTTCATACCTTTGCTTTGGTGTCCATCTTGAAGGTGTCTCTCTTCTTTGAGGTTTAAATATGGCTTCTTGATGTCTTTCTTTCTTTGTTATATTGAAACTTTCCTTGCCTTGTGTAGATGGTTGACATGAAATATTATTTGCATCCTTTGAGAGTGAGGGACTTACCTCATGCTTCTTTGAGGTGCTAGTTTCAACATGTGTAGATTCTTTCTTGTATCCAAGACCTGATTTATCATTTGGTGATCTTTGACTATCCAAGATCTCATTCAAGATGGTTGAGCTATTCAAGAGTTTTTTTGACTTCTCTACTTTCTTTCTAATATCAACAACTTCAGCTTCCAACTTATGTCATGACTCTTCCTTTTCATTTATTTGATTCCTCAATAGTTCCTCTACCCTTTTGGCTTCTTCAATTTGGGTCTTGAGATGGACAATAATTTCAAAACTTTTGCTAAACTCATCAACTACCATCTTATTTTCTTCTATTTCATTCTTTACTCTTTTGATCTCTTCTTCCTTTTCTTCTAGTTGAGTCTTTTTTCTTTCTTCTTGTTCCTTGAGCATTTCCTTCAATTTCAAGATATTCCTTTGATTCTTTTTAAGAAAAGTTTTGGTGTTGTCGGAAATATAGCTATAGTCTATATAGTAATGATCAGATTTTTATTCATATAGACCCCGCTCAATTTTAATTTTAAGCTCTGATAGTTCTTCTTCTAATTCTTCCATGGGATAACTATCATTTGATTCTGTAAAAACTATCTCTAGATTTTCTTCTTCACTTGTAGAGAAATATTCAACATCATCACATTTTGAAATATTGCAATCGTGATTTTTGGAGATTCTTTACCTTTATTGACCTTGATGGAATTGTCTTCAAGGTCTTCCTTTTTTCAAACATCATCACATTTGGAATCAGTGCAAAGAGATGATTTTTGAGATTCTTTACCTTAATTTTTCTTGATGAAGTTGTCTTTGGTGTCTTCCTTCTTGCTTTGGTATGTCTCATTGATCTTTAGCCATAGATCCTTGGCGGAAGTGCATTGTCCCATGCTCTCTTTCATAGAACTCGAGAGTCCACTAAGAATGGTCTTGAGAGCCAATGCATCATTCTTCTTTCCTTCCCTTTGGAATGCAAACTTTGAATTGTTCTTCAAATGAACTGATCCACCAATGCTTTCTTTCCAAATAACTTCTCCCATTTCCTTCAAATGCACTCTCATTTCTATTCCCCATGTAGAATAATTTTCCTCATCGAGGATTGGAACTTCATCATCCATTTGTGTGTCTATGGATCTCCTCCAAGATCGTTAAGGCTTATAGTGAAGGCCCTCTCTAATACCAATTGTTGGACACACCGACCACACTTAGAGGGGGGGGTGAATGAGTGTGGGACTCTTTTCCCAAAACTTCCCCTTCACAAAACTCCTTAGTTAGAAATTACCATTTACTCATTAGATATTGTTGTCATTTATAACCATTTAAATGTGAACATGCATCAGCAACATATATGAACAACATATATCATCAATAAGTCATCACCACAAGGAAGACAAAGAACAAAAGATGTATGTACAATTTTCTTTTTATTAAATACTACAATCCTTGGGTTATCAACAACAACTGAATAGATTACAACTCTACAAGAACACCAACTCTATAATGCTAGACTCATCTTACACATCTCAGCACCAACTGATAATAAGAATCTATCCTCAACATATACCAATATGTCAATAGGTATGTGACCTATCAATGGTGCAACACACGTATGTACGCACCCTACCAGTAGTACATCAACCTGTCAGGTTGTAGTACAAATTGTCTGTACTACAACCTGTGTATCACTTATGAGTTACTTAGGGTTTTCTCTAAAAGACAAACTCAGATCCTCTACAACCTTCAGTGACATTCACTTATGTCTTTCACTATCCAATCTGAACCATAACCAATCAAAACACATCCAAGCTCTCCAACAACTTACTCATGCTCCTTAACCATACAATATGAATGTTATTCAATCATGTATAAGAAACAAGTATACTATGGAAATCATATCAGTATTGAACCATAAGAGTGTTTCTCACTCCATCAACCAATACAAATCAAATCACTACACCCATACCAAGAATTCCTTAAGAATTCATCATACAATATGCAAGAGTATCCATCAAGAAAACTATGTAACCATACGAGAGTTTCTATGGCAGATCTGAGGCCATAGAGTGCAGCTCTGGAACTTGCTTCAACCTTATTCATTGTACGAGCTCTGTCCTCCTTCAGCCTGCGTATATACACGCTCTGTCTCACTGTAGCCTGCGTATGTATGCTCTCTAGCCCACTATTGTTTGTGTACTCCTTCAGAAACTAGGGTTTCTGAATTTCTGAAACTTTCATCGTCAAGATCTAGGACTTATGGAAAATTTGATGCATGCATGAGATCCTCCAGACTCTCTCTCTCTCTTAGAATATATCTTCAATACATGCTCAAGAGATTCATTTCACAAGAGACCCTTGCCTCTTATTTATACTCTTCGATTAGCTTCCTTAGAAGCATATTCTAGGTCGCTTTTCCCATATAGCAACTTTGTCCACATAATCACTTACACTCAAAATTTTCCCAATTTACCACTTTTCCATGTATCCAATAGCCACTTGACCTACTTAACCCTATTTCCTCATTTTAGGGTTAACCTTCTCATAACTACTTCCATAAATAGAAAGTTCTCCATTTATTTAAATAATCCTCCTTGACTTTGTCACTTTACTTTATTATTTAAATAATCACTTCACTTTATTTAAAAAATATCTTCTTTGTAATCATTTTGACTTCTTTGACCTTTTGGGGCTTTAAGCCATCATATGAGGGTCCTCCAACTTCGTAAGGCCATAACTCTCAAACCATGAGGATTCATGTGGCGTTCCACACACCACCGGAAATGGCATGACAAGCACTATCCAACTAGGATAGTTTCACTGACAAATTCACTGATGTTCATCTCATTATTCGATATTTAAGTATGGGTTCTCTAAACATACTTCTTGGATAACTCAACCACAAAGTGTCTTCCCATGAGACGGTTCACCATAAGGGGACCACTTTGGAGTTCATCCATTTGTACTCCTTATCAACCATGATAATACAATAACGAGTCATCTTTACATCATTCCAACTCGGTTCCATATATCAATGACAACGCATTGATCCATCTTCATCTATGCATCATATATCAATGATAACTCATTGATCCATCTTCATCTATGCAACATCTATCAAAGACAACTCGTTGATCCATCTTCATCTATGCATCATATATCAATGAAAACTCATTGATCCATCTTGCATCCATGCATGACATCACATGATTATGATTTCACTTGAAATCAATCCATTCACATCAAGGAAAATACATACTTCATCAATATACTATGACAAGACATTGTTCATTTGACATCAATCAACATCAATAATTTGACATCAAAATTTTGACCTTTGGCATCAATCAATCATCCTTTGGCACCAATCAATTCCTTGACATCAATCATCAATCAATCAATCATCCTTTGTAATCAATGACAACATGATTCAACAATCTCCCCCTTTGGAATTGATGGCAATAACAACATCGATGTTGACACTAATCATTGATGGAAACATGTAGACAAGGCATTGCTCTACATCAATAGTCATCTTAATCACATCAATGTGACTATCTCTCCCCCTTTGACATCAATGGCAAAGGGTAGTTCTCTCCTTGGGGATGCTCCCCCTGTCCGAATTCCTTTGATCTTCCTTTGAATAATATCTCCCCTTTGAACAAGGGATATCACTCTGATGTAATGTCGAAGATATATCACTCATGCTCCCTCTATGACCAATTCTCCCCCTGGAACTATGCCTCTATTCTCTTTCTCCAAGTATAGGGATATTTTACCAAGTATGCATTTGATAAATATCTCTTCCTAGAATCATGGGGAGAAGAATGACTCCCCCTATCTTCTCTACAATATGAACAATATGATACCACTTCAATATGCTTCTGTTGCAAATGCTACTGCTCAACTGAATCATAGATCAACCGCTCTTTCTATGATGATCCTTGGACATGTCCATGCATCAAACTTGTGCCATACCATACATCATGAAGAAAAAGATATTTCAACAATGGAATAGAGAATCATGAAAAAACATCAACCAAGTACATCATGTACCAAATTGTGTGCCCACCATGCACATCATCCATGTAAATCAATACCATAGAATATACCATAAGATATCATCAATGGAGTGTATCAACCATATGCCTCTACCAACATGCCAATTGTGTGACACAAACAAGTGTCATATTACTCATGATATGCCTCCACCATGAACCAAGTTCCATAATCATGTATCTCAATCAATCAAGTGTCTCAACTATATCATCCCATATTTCATGTACCAAAGTGTATGCTAAACAAGTAATATAATTGGTGTAATTTTAGCCAAGTACTTTCATCCACATGCATATACTATCTATGAGTGCATCAACATTTCACTAATCATGCATAACCACTTGTACCAAGAAAGTACTTCAACCATGCACCAATACCATAACAAGATGAACCACAATCAAGATGTGTCCTCATACATGTATGCCAAATTTACCATAAAACATGTGCTAATCAAACTGCTAGTGGGTGCCTCTACCAATGTACTAGAAGTGTATCAATCATGCATCAATTATAGATCAAACTATGACCCATCAATGATGTATAACATGACCACCTCAGCAACCCACCAACTACATGTCCCAATATGTAGCCCATCCATATGCCAAATGTATGCACCAAGATATCCAACAAATATTCTTCCAATAATACATCATAATATATATCAATGAAACTCAAATATGTACCAACCATGTACCCCAACAAACCAGCCTCAACTTCCATTCACTACAACAAATACTAAGCATTCAATATGTACTATATGTGTGCCTCAATAGATCAATGACATCTCTATCTAGTATCATCATGATGTAAGGTCTCTTCCAACAGAGCCTTATAAAACATAAATTTAAATAGAGAAATGATATCCTAACTTCTTTACAATTCCTTATTTAGCATATAACCATTCATTATTCAGCGTAATTAAAATGTATGAAGAACATCATAATTAACTACATATTCATCATATTCAACAACATGATAATAAACCACATAACACAGCATAATAATGAAAATACATACCTCTAATTGATTTTATTGTTGTTCTCCAACTCTGTCTGATGCTCTGCCCAAAATCGACTAACCTCCCAGCCAGCTAGGAACAAAGTCTCTCTGACTCCCTAGCTCTAGGATTCCGTAAGGATTCCTGGCCCCCGAGCCCAAAAATCCTAGCAACAGGTTCCCCCTGTCTCAGTCCACCAAACTCCAACAAGTTCCTCAAGCAAAAACCAGTACCATCC
>JZKD02S1885992.1:254141-264942 GCA_000966675.3 Picea glauca | reverse complement strand
GTATACATTTATGTACACACTCCCTTATATTTTCTATATACAGAGCAATGATGTGTGTCTAACCATTTTTGTTACATAACCCCTTTCATGGATTTCATTTTAGGTCAACTGTTTTAAAGTTTTAGAGGGTTTCAGGGCTGTTTTTTTTTTTTTGAAAGGGTTTCAAGGGTTGTATATAAAGGGTTTCAGGTTGCAGGTTTTCAGTGTTGTTTACAGGACACATAACATAACTTTCAGTCAAGAGTCAAGAGGATGGGTGGGTAGGTAGGCCCTTGGTCCTACATTTTAAACTAGGGCTCTGATACCATGTGTAAGGTCTCTTCCAACAGAGCCTTATAAAACATAAATTTAAATAGAGAAATGTTATCCTAGCATCTTTACAATTCCTTATTCATCATATAACCGTTCATAACCATTCATTATTCAGCATAATTAAAATTTATGAGCAACATCATAATAAACTACATATTCAGCATATTCAGCAGCATGATAATAAACCACATAACATAGCATAATAATGAAAATACATACATCTAACTTATGCTATTGTTGTTCTCCAACTCTGCTAGATGCTCTACCCAAAACCGACTAACCTCCCAACCATCTAGGAACAAAGCCTCTCTGGCTCCCTAGCTCCAGGATTCTGTAAGGATTCCTGGCCCCCAAGCCCAAAACTCCCAGCAACAGGTGCCCCCTGTCTCAATCCACCAAACTCTAACAAGTTCCTCAAGCAAAAACTAGTACCATCTTCCAGCAATCTACTCCATCCCCCCCCCCCCNAAACTAGCAATACAGTCCTCTCCTCTCTCAAAATGATGCTCTCTCCCCCAAAAATCCAAAATTCCTCTCTCCAGTCTTTTTCCCTTCTCTTATCCTCCTTTTTCCCCTCTCTCATTCACCGCCTTCTCCCTTTCATTAAGACTCACCCACCTTATTCCTCCATTCAATGCCAACCACCTTATCCCCTTTCTCTTTAATGGTTCCATCATTCAATACATTAAGTCTCTATTTAATAAATTAAAATTTGTTAAAATCAAATTCATTAACCAAATATTTAATCCTTAAATTAATTAATTAATTAATTAACTAATATACATTAAACAATTATTTAAATCATGACAATTGATTAATTACTTAGGGTTGTTACACATGATATATCTCATAACCAAAGTGTCATAAATTCGTTGTCATGACCAGCATTGTTCTTCAACAAAAAATGCCTCAATCCATACTCAAGGGTTAGTACTATGCATCCAAGATAGTCTTTTAACACTCAACCATATCTCATCATCATGCATACATCAATTATGTATGCCAACATGTAATCATTAAACCTGCAACAAACCATGTCAGACCCTGCATCAGACAATGTCATATCCTCCAACATAAGTTATACCATCACATCCAACTACAACGCATGTGCATAGCAAATTTCCCAAGGTTTTTACCACATTTACGCGACCTGCTACATAGACATCTCACGTATGTATGCGACCTATTCATAGTTCATCTTGTGTATGTACGTGACTGTTACCACTGTAACCCACGTATGCTTCTGAAGATGACACACTTAAGCTTCCCTTAAGGCTTCCATCATACTCTGATTGTTCAGTCTTCTTCACCCACTTCTGAATGTTTCCCTGCTTCTTAGAACTTGAGCTCTGAGCTTCCATCCTTTCAAAAATGTCTTTCTTCCTAACTTCATGCCTTCTTCTAGTCATGATATATGAATTCCTCATCATGGACTTTCTTCTTGTGTTCCAACAATCCTCGGATTTGTGGCCAAATCCACTACAATTGTAGCATCTCATGATGTGACGTTGAACAACAATGTGTCCTACTTGATTACATCTCCAACACCTTAGGGTGTTATGAAATCTTTCATTATCTCTTCTTGCATAAAATATGCATTCCAAAGATTTGTGACCATATCCATTACATGAGTAACATCGACCATGAAAAACATTTTCATACCTTTGCTTTGGTGTCCATCTTGAAGGTGTCTCTCTTCTTTGAGGTGCAAAGATGGCTTCTTGATGTCTGTGTTTCTTTGATCTTTTGAAACTTTCTTTTCCTTGTGTAGATGGTTTACATGCAATATTATTTGCATCCTTTGAGAGTGAGGGACTTACCTCATGCTTCTTCGAGGTGCTAGCTTCAACATCTATAGCTTCTTTCTTGTATCTAAGACTTGATTTATCATTTGGTGATCTTTGACTATCCAAGATCTCATTCAAGATGGTTAAGCTATTCAAGAATTTGTTTGACATCTCTACTTTCTTTCTAAGATCAACAACTTCAACTTCCAACTTATGTCATGACTCTTTGTTTTCATTTATTTGATTCCTCAATAGTTCCTCTACCCTTTTGGCTTCTTCAATTTGGGTCTTGAGATGGACAATAATTTCAAAACTTTTGCTAAACTCATCATCTACCATCTTATTTTATTCTATTTCATTCTTTAGTATTTTGATATCTTCTTCCTTTTCTTCTAATTGAGTCTTTTTTCTTTCTTTCTGTTCCTTGAGCATTTCCTTCCATTTCAAGATATGCCTTTGATTTCTCTTAAGAAAAGTTTGGGTGTTGTCGAAAAGATAGCTATAGTCTATATAGTAATGGTCAGATTTGTATTCATATATACCCCACTCAATTTTATTTTTAATCTCTGATAATTCTTCTTCTACTTCTTTCATGGGATAACTATCATTTGATTCTATAAAAAATATCTCTAGATTTTCTTCTTCACATGTAGAGAAATATTCAACATCATCACATTTTGAAATATTGCAATCAGGGTTTTTGGAGATTCTTTACCTTCATTGATTTTGATGGAATTGTCTTCAAGGTATTCCTTTTTTCCAACATCATCACATTTGGAATCATTGCAAATAGAGGATTTTGGAGATTCTTTACCTTCATTGTTATTGATGGATTTTTCTTTGGTATCTTCCTTCTTTCTTTGGTATGTCTCCTCTAGCTTTAGCCATAGACCCTTGGTGGAAGTGCATTGTCCCATGCTCTCTTTCATAGAACTTGAGAGTCCACTAAGAATGGTCTTGAGAGCCAATGCATCATTCTTCTTTCCTTCCCTTTGGGATGCAAACTTTGACTTTTTCTTCAAAGGAATTGATCCACCAATGGTTTCTTTCCAAATACCCACTCCCATTTCCTTCAAATGCACTCTCATTTCTATTCTCCATGTAGAATAATTTTCCTCATCAAGGATTGGAACTTCATCATCCATTTGTGTGTCTATGGATCTCCTCCAAGCTTGTTAAGGCTTATAGTTAAGGCCCACTCAGATACCAATTGTTGGACACACTGACCACACTTATAGGGGGGAGTGAATGAGTGTGGGAATTCTTTCCAAAAACTTCCCCTTCACAAAACTCCTTAGTTATAAATCACCATTTACTCATTACTTCTTGGTGTCATTTATAACCAATTAAATGTGAAAATGCATCAGCAACATATATCATCAATAATTCATAACCACAAGGAAGACAAAGAACACAAGATGTATGTACAATTTTCTTTTTATTATAGACTACAATCGTTGGGTTATCAACAACAACTGAATAGAGTACAACTCTACAAGAGAACCATATCTATAATGCAAGACTCAATTTACACAACTCAACACCAACTAAGAAGAGGAATAAATCCTCAACAGATACCAATATGTCAAAAGGTATGTGACTTGTCAGTAGTGCATCACGCATATGTACGCACCCTACCAGTAGTACATCTTGTGTATGTATGTGGCATGTCTGTACTACAGCCTACATATCACTTCTTAGTTACTTAGGGTTTTTCTCTTCAAGGCAAACTCAGATACTCTGCAGCCTTCAGTCACATTCACTTTTGTCTTTCACTGTTTGATATCAACCATAACAAATCAAAACACATAGAAGCTCTCCAAAAACTTACTCATGCTCCTCAACCATACAATATGAATGTTATTCAATCATGTATAAGCAACCAATATACTATGGAAATCATATCAATAATGAACCATAAGAGTGTTTCTCACTCCATCAACCAATACAAATCAAATCACTACAACCATACGAAGAATTCCTTAAGAATTCATCATACAATATGCAAGAGTATCCATCAAGACAACTATGTAACCATACTAGAGTTTCTATGGCATATCTGAGCCCATAGAATGCAGATATGGAACTTGCTTCAGCCTTCAAGAACCTGATCATCAGCTCACATCCAAGTCTTCATGACTTCTTCATTGTATGCCCTTTTTCATCCTTCATCCCATGTATATATGCACTCTATCTCACTACATCTCGCGAATGTATGCTCTCTGGCCCACTATTGCTCATGTACTCCTTCAAAAACTAGGGTTTTTGAACTTCCGAAACTTTCACCATCAATATCTCAAACTTACAGAAACTTTTATGCATCCATGAGATCCTCCAGACTCTGTCTCTCTCTTAGAATATATCTTCAATACATTCTCAAGAGATTCATTTCACAAGATACCCTTGCCTCTTATTTATACTCTCCAAGTAGCTTCCTTAGAAGCATCTTCTAGGTCACTTTTCCCATATAGCAACTTTGTCCACATAATCAATTATGTTAAACTTTGCCCAATTTTCCACTTGTCCATGTATCCAATAGCCACTTAACCTACTTAACACTCTTTCCTCATTTTAGAGTTAACCTTCTCATAACTACTTTCCATAAATATAAAGTTTTCCATTTATTTGATTATTTAAATAATCCTCCTTGACTTTGTCACTTTACTTTATTATTTAAATAATCACTTCACTTTATTTAAACAATATATTCTTTGTAATCATTTTGACTTCTTCGACCTTTTGGAGCTTCAAGCCATCATATGAGGGTCCTCCAAATTCATAACGCCATAACTCTCAAACCATGAGGAGTCATTTGGCATTCCATACACCACCGAAAATGGCATGACAAGAACTATCCAACTAGGATAGTTTCACTAACAAATTTATTGATCTTCATCTCATTATTCCATAGTTAAGTATGGGTTCTCTAACCATACTTATAGGATAAGTCAATCGCAAAGCGTCTTCCCGAGAGAGATTTCACCATAAGGGGGCAACTTTGGAGTTCATCCATTTGTACTCTTTATCAACCATGATAATACAATAACGAGTCATCTTTACATCCATCCAACTCAGGTCCATATATCAATGGCAACTCATTGATCCATATTCACCTATGCATCATCTATCAATGAAAACCCATTGATCCATATTCATCTATGCATCATCTATCAATGAAAACTCATTGATCCATCTTCATCTATGCATAATATATCAATGACAACTCATTGATCCATCTTGCATCCATGCATGACATCATATGACTATGATTTCACTTGACATCAATCCATTCACATCAAGGAAAATACATACTTCATCAATATACTATGACAAGACATTGTTCATTTGACATCAATCAACATCAATAATTTGACATCAAAATTTTAACATTTGACATCAATCAATCATCCTTTGGCATCAATCAATTCCTTGACATCAATCATCAATCAATCAATCATCCTTTGTCATCAATGACAACATGATTCAACAATCTCCCCCTTTGGCGTTGATGGAAATACCAACTTTGATGTCAACACTAATCATTAATGGCAACATGTAGACAAGGAATTGCTCTACATCAATAGTCATCTTAATCACATCAAAGTGACTATCTCTCCCCCTTTGACATCAACGGAAAATGGTAGTTCTCTCCTTGGGGTTGCTCCCCCTGTCTGAATGCCTTTGATCTTCCTATGAATAATCTCTCCGCTTTGAACAAGGGATATCACTTTGATGTAATTTCAAAGATATATCACTCATGCTCCCACTATGACAAATTCTCCCCTTGGAACTATGCCTCTGTGCTCTTTCTCCAAGTATAGGGTTATTTTACCAAGTATGCATTTGATAAATATATCCTCCTAGAATCATGGGAAGAAGAATGACTCCTCCTATGGGTATGTCTCCCCCTATCTTCTCTGCAATATGAACAATATGCTACCACTTCAATATGCTTCTGCTGCAAATGCTACTGCTCAACCAAATCATAGATCAGTCGCTCTTCCTATGACGATCCTTGGACCTGTCCATGCATCAAACTCGTGCCATGCCATACATCATGAAGCAAAAGATATGTCAACAATGAAATATAGAATCATGAACAAACATCAACCAAGTACATCATGTACCAAATTGTCTGGCCACCATGCACAACATCCATGTACATCAATACCATAGCTTATGCTATAAGATATCATCAATAGAGTGTATCAACCATATGCCTCTACCAACATGCCAATCATGTGCCAAAAAAAAGTGTCATATTACTCATGATATGCATCCACGATGAACCAAGTGCCACAATCATGTATTTCAATCAATCAAGTGTCTCAACTATATCATCCCATATGGCATGTACCAAAGTGTATGCTAAAAATGTAATATAAATGGTGTACTTTTAGCCAAGTACTTTAATCCACATGCGTATACTATCTATGAGTGCATCAACATTGCACTAATCATGCATCACCACTTGTACCAAGAAAGTACATCAACCATGTACCAATACCACAAAAATATGAACCACAATCAAGATGTATCCTCATACATGTATGCCAAATTTACCATAAAACATGTGCAAATCAAACTGCTAGTAGGTGCCTCTACCAATGTACTAGAAGTGTATCAATCATGCATCAACTATAGATCAAGCTATGACCCATCAATGATGTATAACATGACCACCTCATCAACTCACCAACTACATGTCCCAATATGTATCCCATCCATATGCCAAATGTATGCACCAAGATATCCAACAAATATTCTTCCAATAATACATCATAAGATATATCAATGAAACTCAAATATGTACCAACCATGTACCCCAACATACCAACCTCAACTTCCATTCACTACAGCAAATACTAAGCATTCAATATGTACTAGATGTGTGCCTCAATAGATCAATGACATTTCTAGCTAGTATCATCATGATATATCTCATAACCAAAGTGTCATAACTTCACTGTCACAACCAACATTGTTCTTCAATAGAAAATGTCTCAATCCATACTCAAGGGTTAGTACTATGCATCCAAGATAGTGTTTTAACACTCAATCATATGTCATCATCATACATAAATCAACTATGTATGCCAACATGTAATCATGAAACCTGCAACAAATCATGTCAAACCCTACATAAAACAATGTCAGATCCCGCAAGATAAGTTATACCATCACATCTAGTTGCAACCCATGTGCATAGCCATTTTCCCTAAGATTTTACCACATATATTTGGCCTACTGCACAGATAGCTCGCCTATGTACATGACCTATTCATAGGTCAACTTGTGTATGTATGCAGCTATTACCACTGTAATCTTCATATGCTTCTAAAGATGACACACTTAAGCTTCCCTTAAGGCTTCCATTCTTCTCTGATTGTTCATTCTTCTTCACCTATTTTTGAAGGTGTCCCTGCTTCTTATAACTTGAGCTCCAATCTTCCATCCTTTCAAAAATGTCTTCCTTCCTAACTTCATGCCTTCTTCTAGTCATGCTATATGAAGTCCTCATCATGGAATTTCTTCTTGTGTTCCAAAAATCCTAGTATTCGCGGCCAAATCCACTACAACTGTAGCATCTCATGATGTGACACTAAACAACATTGTGTCCTACTTGATTACATCTCCAACACCTTAGGGTGTTATGAAATCTTTCATTATCTCTTCGTGCATAAAATCTACATTCCAAAGCTTTGTGACCATATCAATTACATGAGTAACATTGACCATGAAAAAAAATTCCATACCTTTTCTTTGGTGTCCATCTTGAAGGTGTCTCTCTTCTTTGAGGTGTAAAGATGGCTTCTCGATGTCTTTCTTGCTTTGTTATTTTAAAACTTTCCTTTCCTTGTGTATATGGTTGACATGCAATATTATTTGCATCCTTTGAGATTGAGGGACTTACCTCTTGATTTTTTGAGGTATTAACTTCAACATGTGTAGCTTCATTCTTCTATTCAAGACCTGGTTTATCATTTGGTGATCTTTGACTATCCAAGATCTCATTCAAGATGGTTGAGCTATTCATTATTTGTTTTTACTTCTCTACTTTCTTTCTAAGATCAATAACTTCAGCTTCCAACTTATGACATGACTCTTCATTTTCATTTATTTGATTCCTCAATAGTTCCTCTACCCTTTTGACTTCTTCAATTTGTGTCTTGAGATGGACAATAATTTCAAAACGTTTTCTAAACTCATCATCTACCATATTATTTTCTTCTATTTCATTCTTTAGTCTTTTGATCTCTTCTTCCTTTTCTTCTAATTGAGTCTTTTTGTTTTCTTCTTGTTCCTTGAGCATTTCCTTCAATTTCAAGATATGCATTTGATTCTTTTTAAGAGAAGTTTTATTGTTGTCAGAAAGATAGCTATAGTCTATATAGTAATGGTCAGATTTGTATTCATATAGACCCCACTCAATTTTATTTTTAAGCTCTAATATCTCTTCTTCTACTTCTTCCATGGGATAACTATCATTTGATTCAATAAAAACTATCTCTAGATTTTCTTCTTCACTTGTAGAGAAATATTCAACATCATCACATTTTGAAATATTGCAATCGGGGGTTTTTGAAGATTATTTACCTTCATTGATCTTGATGGAATTGTCTTCAAGGTCTTCCTTTTTTCCAACATCATCACATTTGGAATCATTGCAAATAGAGGATTTTTGATATTCTTTACCTTCATTGTTCTTGATGGAGTTGTCTATGGTGTCTTCCTTCTTGCTTTGGTATGTCTCCTCTAGCTTTAGCCATAGATCCTTGGCGGAAGTGCATTGTCTCATGCTCTCTTTGATAGAACTTGAGAGTCCAATAAGAATGGTCTTGAGAGCCAATGCATCATTCTTCTTTCCTTCCCTTTGGGTTGCAAACTCTGACTTGTTCTTCAAAGGAATTGATCCACCAATGGTTTCTTTCCAAATACTCGCTCCCATTTCCTTCAAATGCACTCTCATTTCTATTCTCCATGTAGAATAATTTTCCTCATCAAGGATTGAAACTTCATCATCCATTTGTGTGTCTATGGATCTCATCCAAGCTTGCTAAGGCTTATAGTGAAGGCTCGCTTTGATACCAATTGTTGGACACAATGACCACACTTAGAGGGGGGGGGTGAATGAGTGTGGGACTCTTTTCCCAAAACTTCCCCTTCACAAAACTCCTTAGTTAGAAATCACCATTTACTCATTACTTATTGTTGTCATTTATAACCAACTAAATGTGAACATGCATCAGAAACATATGTCATCAATAAGTCATCACCACAAGGAAGACAAAGAACACAAGATGTATGTACAATTTTATTTTTATTACAGACTAAAATCCTTCGGTTATCAACAACAACTGAATAGAGTACAACTCTACAAGAGCACCATCTCTATAATGCAAGATTCATCGTACACAAATCAACACCAACTGAGAAGAGGAATCAATGCTCAACAGATACCAATCCTTCAACAAGTACACGACCTGTTAGTAGTGCAACACGCATATGTACAAACCCTACCAGTAGTACATCTCACATATGTACGTGACCTGTCTGTACTACAGCCTGCGTATCACTTCTGAGTTACTTAGGGTTTTTCTCTTCAAGACAAACTCATCTCCTATGCATCCTTCAGTCACATTCACTTCTATCTTTCACTATCCAATCTAAACCATAACCAATCACAACAAATCTAAGCTCTCCAACAACTTACTCATGCTCCTCAACCATACAATATGAATTCTATTCAATCGTGTATAAGAAAGAAGTATACTATGGAAATCATATCAGTACTGAACCATAAGAGTGTTGCTCACTCCATCAAACAATACAAATCAATCACTACAACCATACCAAGAAATCTTTAAGAATTCATCATACAATATGCAAGAGTATCCATCAAGACAACTATGTAACCATACCAAAGTTTATATGGAATATCTAAGCACATAGAGTGGAGATATGGAACTTGCTTCAGCCTTCAAGAACCTAATCATCGCTTCACATCCAAATCTTCATGACTTCTTCACTGTATGTGCTCTATCCTCCTTCATCTTGTGTATATACATGCTCTGTCTCGTTGTAGCCCGCGTATGTATGCTCTTTGGCCCACTGTTTCTCGCATACTCCTTCGAAAACTAGGGTTTCTGAACTTCCGAAACTTTCTCCTTCAAGATATCAGACTTACGGAAACTTTGATGCATCCATGAGATCCTCCAAACTCTCTCTCTCTCTGAATAGATCTTCAATACATGCTCAATAGATTCATTTCACAAGAGACTCTTGCCTCTTATTTATACTCTCCAAGTAGCTTCCTTAGAAGCATCTTCTAGGTCACTTTTCCCATATAGCAACTTTGTCCACATAATCATTTATGTTCAACTTTGCCCAATTTTCCACTTGTCCATGTATTCAATAGCCACTTGACCTACTTAACCCTCTTTCCTCATTTTAGGGTTAACCTTCTCATAATTACTTTCCATAAATAGAAAGTTCTCGATTTATTTGATTATTTAAATAATACTCCTTGAATTTGTCATTTTACTTTATTATTTAAATAATCACTTCACTTTATTTAAATAATATCTTCTTTAAGTATATAGGGGCTTCCGCAGTGCAAGATATTAGATATTATTTTTGGGATTAACTGCGTAGTGTAAGTCATTAATCTATGACCCATATTCATGAGTATTAGTCTCAAC
>JZKD02S1885992.1:243060-253792 GCA_000966675.3 Picea glauca | reverse complement strand
GACTATTCAAATCATGAGAATTATTGGTCAGTTGAGACTAATACTCATGAATATGGGTCATAGATTAATGACTTACACTACGCAGTTAATCCCAAAAATAATATCTAATATCTTCTTTGTAATCATTTTGACTTCTTTGACCTCTTGGGGCTTCAAGCCATCGTATGAGGGTCCTCCAACTTCGTAAGGACATAACTCTCAAACCGTGAGGAGTCATGTGGCGTTCCAGACACCACCGGAAATGGCATGACAAGCACTATCCAACTAGGATAGTTTCACTGATGAATTCTCTGATCTTGATCTTATTATTCCATAGTTAAGTATGGGTTCTCTAACCATACTTCTTGGATAACTCAACCGCAAAGCATCTTCTGATGAGGGTTTTCACCATAAGGGGACCACTTTGGATTTCATCCATTTGTACTCCTTATCAACCATGATAATACAATAACGAGTCATCTTTACATCAATCCAACTCGGGTCCATATATCAATGACAACTCATTGATCCATCTTCATCTATGCATCATCTATCAATGATAACTCATTGATCCATCTTCATCTATGCATCATCTATCAATGAAAACTCATTGATCCATATTCTTCTATGCATCATATATCAATGAAAACTCCTTGATCCATCTTGCATCCATGCATGACATCATATGACTATGATTTCACTTGACATTAATCCATTCACATCAAGGATAATACATACTTCATCAATATACTATGACAAGACATTGTTCATTTGACACCAATCATTTGACATCAAACTTTGGACCTTTGACATCAATCAATCATCCTTTGGAATCAATCAACTCCTTGACATCAATCATCAATCAATGAATCATCCTTTGTCATCAATGACAAGATGATTCAACACTTCTACTTTGTGCATTTTCAATGTTGTATCGACATCCTTCTTGAATTCACTTGCTAAGCTTTCCCCGATGGTGTTGATGGTGGCTTCAAGTTCAGTTATCCTGGCTCTTGATATGTCAATTTATTATCCAATGCCATACATCAACATTGCATTTGTACTAGCGAAGGCATTGAGGGATGATGTTGCTTGTATTGCATTTTCTTTCGGGTCTTTGCCTGCTTTCCACCTATTGTTCCTTTGAGTGGATTCTTGGTTGAGTGTTGTTTCTCCTCTTTTTATCTTAGTTAACCTTCTTTCAATGGCTCTAGTATTATGACTATAATAATATTCACCTACAAATACTATAGCTTCCTCTAGTCCTAGCTCATGGGATGTGTAGGAGAGATTCCCAGGGATGGTTGCAAGAGGGGTGCATTCCTCAATCAGGAATATGACTATTCTGAAATTGGGTTGGTCATGATAGCTTTGTCAAATTTCTCTTTTCCTTTCTTCTTTTATAGCTCTATATGCTCCTCTGTGTTTCCTTGTAACTTAGTTGCATTCCTCTTTTCCTCTTCATATTTATTCCTTATCTCCTCATCTTGAGCTTCTAATATGACTTGCTCTTCATCTGCATGTATTTTCCTTTCTAGGAATATGATTTGGTGTTGGTATATATTTATTTTTATTTGTTTCTCTTTCAATATTGTTTTCTAAGACTTGGTCCTTATCTATGTTTTTGTTCACACTCTCCTACTTATTTTCTAGTTTTTCTCTTTTTTCTCTACTGATATTTCTCTTCTACTTCGTCAGCCTTTCTTGATCTTTCTTCAACTTTCTTCTTATGTTATCTTTCTTTGTCTTCTTGCTTCTCCTTTTCTTGTTGGAGTAATGTATTAAATTGTTCATTTACCATAACCATTTCTTCATCCTCCTCCTTTTGGAGTTTATCTTTGGTTAGTTCACTCAGTAGCATGTCGAATATTTATTCAAAAATCATAGCTCCCCTGAAGAGATCTTCTGCAAAGTTAGCTTGATGAACAACCTATTGGGAAAGTTTGATTTCATTTATATGGTCATATAATAATTTATTAGGATCATGTCCTTTTGTGTTCCCTATGAAAAAACTTATTTCTCTTAAAGCTTCAACTTCCTTTTCAACATGTGGTTTATTTGATTGAGTGTACCTACCTATGTGGAGTGTTGGGGAATAAAATGGAACATGATATGAAACAGAGAAAATAGTACTGTGGATAATCGAAGAGGGACAAAAAAAAATTCAAGAATAGATGTGGTGTCTAAAGACACCATTACAAGAATTAAGCACAGAGTACCATGATAGAGCATCACAATGCGTATTGCACATCTTGATCTGCATGATCTATTGTGCAATCTCAATTCACATTCCATATTGTGATAATGACCCAAGGAGTCTTCTTTTATCGTCTCAAGATATAACTAATTTCCACAGAATCCAGAATATCTCGTCCACATATAACCGTCAGCGGTTAGAGTTGACTCCACAAAATATCCTCTGTCAAGTTGGCTCGACATGACTCGATCCAACTGACTATCTTTCCAACTCATAATCAATTACAAGGTTGGTTAATCCAACGCCAGAATATCTTTGACTGTTGGTTGATTGTCCGACCGATAGGCACGTTGACTACCCGACTGGCTGGTGTGATGTGTTGGTCAATCCCCTGATTGACTGTATCCAGATGCAGGTTGACCTCTCGACCAAATAAACCTAGGAGATGTGTGATGAACCATCAATGCTTGATGTTCCAACATGGAGTGGGATGATCATCCAATACTTCTTACTCTTCACTGATAATTTGGAGGTGACTCCTTTCTCAACTATTTGGTAGGATATTTCCCTCACTAATAGCTTGTCAGAACATAATTGGGTAGTAGGTATGGTGGCTCGGTGGCTCTGTATATCCTGACATAAGTATAATACTTCTTTATGTACCAATATCCTATATCCTTTAGGTATTTGATAGCCCCTTGAGGTATTCTGTGTGGATAAAATTAAAAAAATGGATTTTTACAGAGGAGCTAAGAAGTAATCACAAATATTGTATAAATGTTATTTATAATTTACATGCCACAATTGTGAACACCATATGTGAATCAGAAGTTTTCTTGGGTTCCAACTCCAATCAAAAGAAAAAAACTGATGAGTAGCATAGATAATATCAATAAGGTATGATGTCATATAGAAGCCAAGGTTTTTCATACCTTGAGCTTCTCGTTCTCAATTGATGATGTTGAAGGATAAAAATTTGGCCCGGTTGAAGACTTGCCCAGTTTGGGCCACTGTGTAAGCCATCAAAAACCACTCCACACTAATCCATTGTGCCCATTTTCCGACGATTTTCTGACACATGTTCGTCACCACAAGTTCATGATTACGATGAAGGAAACAATCATTTTTTTTGCATCACCTTCGTCACAGTTACAACATTCAAGAGTGTGTCACAATATCGATGAACAGGTTTTTTGTAAGAGCGACTAACATGCCCCAATCAGTTTGTCACACTCACATCACATGTCCGTTAGAAAATCGAAGAAAGAGTGAAAAAATTTATACGAAAAAGTGACAAACCTTCAATGTAAAAGTAACAAACCTTCGACGAAAAATTGACAAACCTTCGACGAAAAACATACGAGAAGGTTGTATGTCCGACGTTTTGTGTCTAGGAGGAAAAATAAATGTTATTCAAACCTTCGATGCAACATTGAAAAACATTGGATGAAAAATTGGCAAACCTTTGAAGAAACATTGAAAAATCTTCGATGAAAAAATGACAAACCTTTGACGAAAAATTGACAAACTTTCGACCGAAAAATGATGAGAATGTTGTATATCTGATGTTTTGTCTAGGGAGGAAAGAAGCCACATTCATCGAAAAATCAATGAATGGGTTCATCGATGGTACGATGACTATCTATAATTTAAAATATGTGTGTGTGTGTGTGTGTGTGTGTGTGTGTGTGTGTGTGTGTGTGTGTGTGAAGAAAGGCATGTAGGGGATATAATTGTGAGATTTATAAAAAAAATAAGGATCGAAGATCTGATACCTAGCCCTGTCAACTTAAAACCTTCATAAACCTCAATGAACCTTGATTTAGTATTCGAGTGACCAAAAGATTATAAAAAATTATGAAAAAAAGGACTCTTTAGTTCCATAGTACCATGTGGAATATTTTGGACCTACAACCTATATTATCATTCTCCATTATTAATGTCATGCATTCCATATGGAAAATCATGATTGGTCCATGCACCTAGTGGGTAAACAATGCCAACCTTATCAATCTTGGGTGGAAGTTTTCTAGGTTTTTCATGTGTTCCTATGGTTATATATTAACTTAGGAAGCATTACTTTCCCTATTGAATGTGTGCCATGTGGTAATCTCCCATTCCTCTAAGTGGGTTTCATGGTTTTTTAAATTACCTGCAAGAGTCCCTTAGTCCACTTGACCTACTTTTTGGATGCAAAATACTATGGAGAGAAGTTTTGAACTACTGTTGGGTCTGTGGACTAGGTTATGCAATAGTCAAAGCATAAGGATCCCAATTATCCTAGACTTCTAGAGTCAAAAAAATTATAAAGAAAATCAAGAAATTTTTGCATAAATTAGTAAACATATAACAAAGAATATCCCTAGTTCAGGAAACCCAAAATATTACTAGGATTGAATGAAGCTCCATTTGAATTCCAAAATGGAAAGAATTAGATCAATTTCGATGAAAATATAGTTACGCTCCCTTTGCCACATATGTATGGATGTCACTTGTTAGATCATGGCCCATGGGGTACTAGCCATATGTTTCTTCAATCATCTTTTGTTGTCATTATCATTGTCACATGGTATACTTTGATTGGTCCATGTACTTGATGAGTCAATGTTTCTAATTTCATTGTAGTGATATGATACTTTATGAATTTTCCACATGTTTATGTAATCTCTCTGCACTGTGGAAGTCAGCATTCTTGTGCATATGTCCTATACACCTGAAACACTGTGATTAGTCATTATTCTACTAGCATGGAATCATTGTGCCACGTCGATCCTTAGAAGAGATTCCTGGTATAGACTACATCATGTTATCTTTCACCATTCAAATCGTTATTCTTCCCATGAACTTGAAAACTTGTTAGATTTTCTACACTCCAAGGTTAAGTCTATAAAAAATGTTATACAATATAGAAAACATAATATCTCATAATCATTTGAACATTTTGATGTGAAAAATAAATAAAACCAAATTAAATACAAGTGTTTAGATCATAAGGAAACTTATGAAATCCTATAAAACTAAAAGTCTAAAATCCTCCTAAACTCTTGGACCTAATAAGGTTATATAATTTTATTATAAAACGTTTGGAGTCTTAAAAGGGACATATACTAAGAGTTGAAACCAAAACCTCACCTTGTGCCAAACTACTAGCCATTCTTTCACTATAGCATCATATCTCTTAATGATAACCAAAATACTTTAATAACTAGGTCCAAATCTACCATCTAAGACTCAAATGAAGAAGGTGTCCCTAAATATATCTAAGGGGATATATTTAGGAATATGCGCTTCTAGTTTTAGAAAATAGGTTGTCTTTGTGCCCAGTTTAGCATGAGGTAACATTCGGAAAAAGGTGTTGTTGTGTACTTATTTTGGCACTTGTATTGGGTTGAGTAAGAGACATGATATAAATTATAATTTCTTTAATTTGATGTATGGATGAAATAAGGATAGACGACACTACTTTTGTTCTTTGAAAAGGTGTGAAACAACATGCAAAGTCAGCATATGCTTAGTGCCTAGCTTAGCCTTTCCTTGAGGACAAGCAAGCTTGGGCTTGGAGTATATTTTTAGCATCCCGATAATCTTTTGATAAAGATAGAAACCACTCTCCCATCATTACTTTGTAGGTTTCTTGTTGATCTAGCAAAGCATGGAAGTCATGTCATTCTTGAAAACACATATCTTATTCTAGGAAAGAGCACTTAATTTGGAACAATCTTCTGATTTGGAGCATCATCTTTAGTTATAAAAATGGGAGTGAACAACATTTGGTAAGAAAATAAATATGGACTATCCAAACCATGCCATATTTTAACTGACAGTTCTTCCCATGGAAAAAAAAAATGTCAAGGATAAATGAAGATAGTATTCATTGATTGACTAACTCAAAGGTTGGCAGGATGACAAAGATGTGTTGAGCGATCATCTCATATCATCATGGTGCAGCATTCCAATGAAAGTAAAGGGAAGAAATCCATCTTCAATTTGTTATCACTTTGTAAATTGTCATGGTTGTGGAGGCAAGTCACAGAGGTAACTACAAACCAACTTACAAGCTAGAAGCTAGCCCTTCCAATCCAGAGAGGATTCCCTCTTTATAGCTCAGTCAAGAATGACAGTGTATCTAATGAGTACAATGGCTAGATCATTAATGAGGATAGGGTCGAAAATGGGGTTTGGTTGGGCAAGAGGGAAATGACCATTGGGCATGGAGTCAATTTCAGATATATCAATCACATAACCTCCAAGACTCATTAATAGGAACATGTGCGCTCAAAGGAAAGATATATGGCATCAAGCTAGACATTTAAAATATTGTAGTATTGGTGCTGGAATAAGAAAGGCAATCTGATTAGAGCAGAGCATTTAACCAAGAATGAATTCTGCAACCATTTTTAGACTAAAAATGAAAGTCAAATGAATGTAAAGATATAGAGCACCATTTGATGAATTCTATACCCATTCAAAATAAAAGAACGACACAACATCAATGCTTGAATGTCAATGAAACAAAGCATTACTGAAAATGAATTCTGCATTCACATATTCTCCATTCAAACACGAGGAAAATATTTAATGAATGAGACTGAGTAAGAGAATGAAATACACAGGGAGACAGACTACAAGCCACCATAACATGAATCTTTGAGGAAATGCTCTTGTACTTTTGCTTGGATGGCTCTTGGATGGCTTTATTGACAACGCGTCTGATACAAAGGCCCTTGGAATCCTAAGGACCAAACCCTTTCAATTACAAAATACATGCTTAAATAATCAAAATAATAACAATCATGCTACAAATTTTATGGAAGATAAAAATCATAAAAGATAATCTTGAAATAAACAAGGTTGCAATCAGGGATGATTTTAAGGATGAAAATTTATTTTAAAATTTAGAAACCTTGGCGAATCTTACAATCGTTCATATGCCAACTATAAAATGTTTGGCAATATTTTTGTAAAAATATTCAAATTTATAAGAATTCTATATAGTTTGCATAAAATTTTGGCATAAAATCATTTTATCCTATAGAATTTGGGCCAATCATTTTTAGAATAGTGAATCTTTTTTGGGGAAAAACCATGAAAAATTAGCCCATAAGGGAAATTTAGCCCCTAAAATCATCCCTGAATTAAATGTCTCGAGCTATTGAAGATTGTTGAAGTTTATCCCTGTATTTGGAAACTGATTGCCACTTATCTTCTAATTATTTGCCAGCTGACTGACAATAATTCTGTTTGAAAATATGGAAATAATCCCCTTGAAATCTGGGATTACACTTTGGCTGCCTTCGAATCTGGAAATGTTGGTTAATTAGATTCTTGTTAATATGGATTTGCTGCGGTTTGTTGCCTGAAAATGTGAAACAAATCTGATCCTCTGCCATCTATTGGTTAATTGCTTTCCTCTATATCTGGAATTGAACCTTCGACTGATGATTTTGTACCTAAAAATATGGATCTGTTATCTGCCACCTGTTGAAACTGTTTTCCAATTTTGTGCATGAAAATCTATGCAAGGATACCCATTTTTTATAATTTGATAGTAAAACATTCGGTCCTCTCATCCACTTCGATGATTTGGCAAGTGCACTCCAGCTGGAAGTCCAATCAAATGATGACTAGGCAGCCTAGTGGACTTGCGCAGCGTGATCGCTGCAAATCTGCTTGCGCAGCGTAAGCCCTATTTTGGTTCTGTTGCTTGATGACTCACTACCTGGAAATGCTCAACTTGATTCTTGATTACTGATATTTGCCAAAAAAATATGGGATACTTGCTGCTAGGTGTCTGAAGGTCATTTGATGTTATCTTTTCGTTCAAATGGCGATGCTGAGCTCTAGAATCATTTTCCTTCCTTCAATTCAAGACATTGATTTCTCCTTAAAATCTCAAAACCCTAGATTCTTTAAGCCTACAAAACTGAGGCTTAGTTCCTGATATGACTGTTATAATAAAAAAACCTAGATTCTTTAAGGCTACAAAACTGAAACTGTTATAATTAAAAAACCCTGAGACTGTTATAATAAAAAAAACCCTAGATTCTTTGAGGCTACAAAACTGAGGCTTAGTTCCATTTGCTGATATGACTGTTATAATCAAAAAAATTTGCACCATTCCTTAACTTCTCTGATAATCTGACTGAACTTCAAAATTTTGCACCATTCCTTAACTTCTCTGATCATCTGACTGAACTTCATGTCATAGAGATCCCATTTTGTTACAAAACAAATAATGTACAGAACTTGCGCAGCGTGCTATAGCTGCGCAAGCTCTGTTTCTTGTTCTTCCTTCTTTCAATTAATATAAGGTTCGCTCCAGCATTCTTTGGATGAGACATACACCTTAGAAATCCTTCTGAAAAACTGACATAGCTCTATCCTTCACTTCCTCTACTTTTTACTTGTGAAGTTTTGTCTATATTTGAACCAGTTAATATATCTTTACTATGGAAAATTTAACCAGCCAAAGCATAATTATTACGAGAACCTTCAATTGAGAATTCTAAGTTTGATATCAATGTGGAAATGCTCTTCTCTTTCTTAAAAATTCTGGAGTTCTCAACTTTATGCTGTGAAACAAACAGTTTCACTGTTTTTCAATGCCCTCGCCCACCATTAGCAACGCAAATTAAAGAAAAAACCTCCTTGCTTCCTTTAAGACCTTCTTTCTGAATTTTGACTGGGGCAGATATTGGCAACTCAGCTTTTCTTGTACAGCTCTTTGAACTATAAGTATGATTACCATCACTCTCAGTCATACTATATTTTTCACATCTCCCAAACAATTCAACTGAGGATCTTTCAGTTATATTAATGCCGTATGTACTCAAACTCAAGCAACTCATATTAAAATCATTGCGCAGTAAAAATCAAGCTTCGGCAAATCGTCATACGATGCCTGATACCCAGCTGTATTTGGACTTCTATGGTGTAAACTCGACTCTTGATGCTGCTCGACAGTCAGATGAATGGTGGCATATCACTATCCTCGAACATGGCATCCACCTAATAAATTTCTATCCTCAATGAGCGAAATCTATGTCAGATTTGGTTCTGGGCACTATAATTCGTTGTTGGGCGTTTTGTAGTTCCGGCCATTTCCAAGATCTGACAAATTCACCTTCAGAAAATCAGCAGAATCTCTAAAACCCTTTAGAAATTTGCAAATCCGCTCGTGAGTCAGCTAATTGGTGCGATTCCCGACAAAACCCATGTCGCGGTCTTTTAAAATTCTACTTCATTCGCTCAGAATCTCAGCCCGAAAGTAACTATCCATAAAACTAGAGGTCTTTAAATATTTAAAATGCCTTAAATCATTCCCTTTACATGGCGCCATTTGAAATTTCACACTCAGGTGTAGAATTTGAAAACTAGCACTTGGCGATCTTGCTCAACAATTGGCGTTTAAAATCATGACTCTATTCACAGCATGATCCTCTTTTGACAACTGGGTGTTAAGATTAAAATTTTCTTTGACACATTTGGTAGCTCTGTGAACAAATGTCACTCAAACACTTGATTGCTCG
This sequence comes from Picea glauca, assembly GCA_000966675.3. Lineage (NCBI taxonomy): Eukaryota > Viridiplantae > Streptophyta > Pinopsida > Pinales > Pinaceae > Picea > Picea glauca. The sequence continues at coordinate 244,087 of JZKD02S1885992.1, read as the reverse complement.
TTGAATTCCTGAGTGATAATCGTTGTCGTTAGTTGTTGAAACTATTTATTGATTTACTGGCAATCTGTTCTTTCGTGCTCTAGATGTTTTAACACTTCGCATAACACGCTGCTGGTGCTCCAAAATGAGCGCATACTGCAAAGCTCTACAAAATCACTCATAAATAGACATAGGGCGATAACAGAACCATCAAGTTGTGAAAATTACAAACAGAAGATATGTATCCAAATATCCCATTTGCAGCAACAAGGGTGCAATTTATTATGGTTCTATGAGGAGCTAGTTTGATAGATAATAATACTTTGTTTTAGTCACCGAGGTTAGACCCAATTAACTCAACATACTTTTTTAATGATCAAGAAACTTTAATGGAATTAAGGTTTAATGGATTTTTTTTCTCCCATACAACATTTGGTAGAAGGAAAGAAATAATTTGGTAGAAGAAAGGACTTCAACTTTGAATCATATGCTGGAATTAATGCCAAAAAGTAGGTATTTTTAGGTGCTAACAATGTCTCAAAATTGGACTCCAAAAAAATAACCCATCATGGCAGAGTGAGAACATTAGCATCTTCAACAATTGTAGTAATGTCTACAACTTAGAACCCTATATTTGTATATTCTACATGACTACCTCTTGGTCAAATTTAACCTAGGTTTAAAGAAAACTCAAATTATTAGACTCATAAGATATTTTGATTACAATTCTAACAAAATTATTCAAAAAATTATATTAAGGGAAATCAAAATCATGGAAACAACATAATTTTAACAATGTTTTTTGTTGAACGAAAAGAACTTATTCAAATACCTTACCTACCTACTCTAACTATACACATGATGGGTTAATTCTAATGGTACTTCCACTGAGGCCTTGCATGCATTATATCATATCTATGGATACCAGGGGTAATTTTAAGAACCCCCCTAAATTTATATGTATAATAAATGGGTGAATCCCCATGATACATAGGAAAAATTGAAGGCTATTTTATCAATAATATAAAATGTATATATAATTTTTTGG
>JZKD02S1885992.1:196935-230333 GCA_000966675.3 Picea glauca | reverse complement strand
TAAGTTTTTGAGTCAATTCTTGAATGAGAAGAAAAGGCATCACTTTAATAACAAGTCCTATAAGGGAAAATTGTGTATCAAAAGGAAATCAGATTCCCCCACCCAAATTTCATATTGAAAGGGAATCATATTTCCCCACTGATATGTTGTAGTTAAGGGAGAGAACATTTTCCCTCTGATACAACCTGTATCAGTGACAAAATCATATTCTTGTCGACTTCTGTAAAATCCATTTCAAGCACTTAAATTCTTAGAAAATTCCTTCCATATCCTAAATTTCTTCCCATACGAAGTTAATAAATGTCAAATATTTATTTTCATGTTCATTTTCTCAATATCACTTGAACTTATGAAAAAAAAAATTGTTCCATTATCATTATTTTGTGTTGCAGGTCTAACTATGTCTCCACCAAGAAGAGGAGATAGAAATGCAAGGAAGGCCCCCATTGAAGAATATCCCATGCCAAAGGGGGGGAGGAAGAAGAATTGAAACACCAGGGGTAGTATATGATGACACCAAGTATTTTATTGATAAGGAGACTACTTTAAAATGGGGAGAGATATATTAGTTCTTCAAAAATCAGATGTTTCCTCAATCATGAGAGAAATATCAAGATATTGAAGTGTTCAAAGCCATCAGGAAGTCCAAGTTGTAAAAATTGGAAAGCCACGTAGTAGTGTTCCCTTAAGAAAAAACTATCTCACGGATAGTGAAATTTGCAGATCCAGAAAATAAACACATAACTAACAAATAAGTCTGACCAGTGGGATCCTTCTAGCCTTCTACTGTCGCATCTTGATATCATCAGGATGAAGGGGAAAAGGTACTAGATGATGATTTTTTGAATATATTACCTTATCATCCTAAGGACCTCTTGAAGGACTCATACAACCTTGGAAAACACTTCAAAAACTAGGACTATGAACGAGTATCCTACCATCACCCTTATTTTGTCATACCAATATGATGTGGTGATGGTGTGTAGAATCTACGAGGAACTAGATCCTTATAAATTCAAGATAACTTGGGTTATCATGATTCACTATTTCCCATTTTCATGATGTTCATTCAACTAGAAAGACATCCTATCCTCGGTGATGAAAGAAAAAAGTGTTGTTTCCTAGCATATGCCCCCCATAAATTTTCACATGTCTTCTTACCCTCTATACATGATGTGCGGAATTCATTCATATCCAAGGATGGGGTGGGATTATAAGACAACTAATATCTTCGTCCATATTTATACAAATTTCTTTGGGAAAACAAGTACAAATTTGAATACCGGAATATCGGTGAGGAATTCCTAATGCCCTTGTACAAGCTCATGTTCTACTCACCAACACCCAACATGAATGAGAAGACTTGGGTGATTGTCTGATGAGTCATTAATTGGTACCTTATCAAATATGGCACATACATAAGATCTTACAGGACTGTGACAACCCCTCACATACTACCTAAATTTATCCCAAATAGGTTGTAACGTACCAGATGTATTATAAGAAGAGGAAAAAAAAATATTGCAACAAATACCAACGGAACAACAAAATATAGAGAATAAAAACACCAATAGTGATACCTTTATTGATAGAAATCCAAGTTCAATTTCCTCTTCAAGGGGCAACGTCTAACAGAGTAGAGCTCTATTAGAATAACTCTCAATGCAAGACTTTATCTTGCCTTCTACTCTTATTTATATTAATTTTGTCTTCTAAAGAACATTCTAGAAGAATATTTTTCTATAAGAGGAATCTTATATTAAGTACTCTTACATTAGACTTGTTCACATTATTATATAGTCCCTATTTATTAATGTTGACCTTTATTACATGGAAAATCTATTATTCTACCTACGTGAGGGTTTAGGGAGGTTAGGTCCCTAACATTCCATTCCCCTTGAAAAACAACCTTGTCCTCGAGGCTTGAGATGAGTAAATTGGTTTAGAATGGTATTCTATTCCCAGGTGGTATCTTATGGTGGTGTATCCTTCAACTAAACTAAAACTTCCTTAGTGATGCAATGATGGAAATGATACTCACATTGGTCCACGACTGCTTGTGGCTGCAACCAAATGGAACCTTCTTCATCCAACTCAAGGAGACTGGTTTGAGTATATCACTTAGTTCAAATCACTTGATTTAAGCATGAGACATGAAAAATAGGATGGATCTTAGAGTGACTCGGAAGATCTAACTTGTAGGCCATGGGCCTCACTCGCTTGATAATTGTATATGGACCATAAAATTTGGGGGCGATTTTCTGACAGTGTTCAACTTTGAGTGAAGTCTTCTTATAAGGTTTCAAATGGAGAAACACATATTCCCCTTCAGTAAATTGACACTCAAAACAACCCTAATTTGCTTGTTTCTTCATGTGATTCTGATCTAGGACCAAATTTTCTTTGAGGGTATCGAGAATGGTCGCATGGACTCTAAGATTGTTTTCAACCTTCTGAACCTTGAAGATACCTAGAATGTATGAGAGAATTGGCGATGGATTTTTCCCATAGAGTGATTCAAAGGGAGTCTTTTGGGTGGAAGTATGGTAAGATGTGTTGTACCTCCATTCAGCTAGGGGTAATCACTGAGCCCATTAATTTTTTCTTTGAGATGTAAAACACCGCATATATGTTTCTAGACACTTGTTGGCAACTTAAAATTTTCCATTAGTCTGGGTATAATAGGTGGTGTTGAGGTGAAATTGGGTTCCCTCAAGCTTGAACAATTCTTGTCAAAAATTGTCGGTGAAAGTTAGATCTCAGTTGGAGACAACAAAATGAAGCATTCCATGGAATTTGAATATATTATCCATAAACAATTGAGCCACTATAGATGTGGTGAATGGGTGTTGAAGAGAACATAAATGAGCATATTTGGAAAGAAAAACTACTACCACCATGATGACTAACTTATTGCCCAATTTAGGTCAACCAACTTTGATATCCATAGAAACATCCATCCAAATAGTAGGTGGAATCGAGAGCATTTGGATTGTATCTATAGATTTGATGGTTTCACCCTTATGGAATTGAAAAGTATCACATTTATCCACAAAGGTACAGATGTCATGTTTCATACCTTCCAAGAAAAAAAAAACATCTAACCAGTTCATAGGTTTTGGTAAATCCTGAATGCTTAGATATGAATGAAGCATGAAACTCAGAGAGCACCATGGATTTGAGGTTCAACTATTTTCTTAAACATAGGATAACTTTATAATGAATCTCTTCATTGTTCCAAGAGTATCCTAGAGAAGCTTGCAAATCCTATTGCAATTTTTGGATCAGGATATAAGTTTTTGGGTCTTGCAACCATTCCTAGTTAACAACCTCAAGGCAATATGCTACAATGAATGAGAGGGAAAAGAGGGACCCTTCCTCCTCATATTTTTGTGAAAGAGAATCAACAATTTGGAAACCACATTTTATTTTCCCTTATTGTAGATGATCTCATAATCATATCAAAATATCTTAGTCACCCATTTTTGTTGCTCTGGGGATAAATTCATTGTTATAGAAAATACTTGAGGCTACAATGGTCATTTTTAATTTGGAAGTGTTTCTTCAATAGATAAGGATGTTATAGATCCATTGCATGCAAAATAACCAATATTTCCTTTTCATAGGTTGATTGCATCAAATTTCACTCCAACAATTGGTTTCTAGTGAAATCCAAAGGTTATTCGTCTTGCACGAGGACTATCCCAATTCCTTTCCTTGAGGCATCACATTTTAGTACTCTTGGTGAAGTTTGGGAATTCCGGGAAAGGAGTCATGCATATATCCTCTTTCAAGGCTTGGGAATATTGATCGGCTATGGGAGTCCAAATAAAAGCATTATTTTTAAGGATAGTAGTGAGCAGAGTTGCAATTTTTCCATACTTCTGAACAAAAATGTGATAATAACTTGTTAAACCTAGGAATACATGCAATATTTTTAGATATTTAGGGAAATTCCAATCCTTCATATATTCAATTTTCTTAGGGTCTAGTCGTACACCATTCTTGTTGACAATATGACCTAGGTACTAAACTTAAGAGGCTCCAAAAGCACATTTATATTGTTAGAAAAAAATTGTGTGCTTACACAGTAGATGGAGAAATTGATTCACATAGGCGAGATGGGCCTGCCAAGTTTTACTATAGATAATAATATCATCAAAGAAAAATAAGACAATGACAGAGGAAAGGATGAAATACATGATTCATGAGACTTTGAAAAGTGGAGGGTGAATTACATAGGCCTAAGGGAATGACCAAGAACTCATAGTGACCCTCATGATCTCTAAAGGAAGTCTTGTGAATGCCTGCCTCTTTCATGCGTATCTGGTGGTAGACAGAATGAAGATCAATTTTGGTAAAGTATTGAGCACCACTCAATTCATCCACAAGGTCATCAATGAAAAGAATGGGAAATTTGTCTTTGATTGTGAGTTTGTTGAGGGCACAAAAATCAAGACACATGTGCGATGTGCCTTCTTTCTTGAGTACCATGACTATCAGAGGAGAATAGGGGCTAGTACAAGGATGGATAACACCTGCTTCTATAAATTATTGAACAATTTTCTCAATTTCATTTTTCTCAACAAAGGAATAATGATAAGGGTGAACAATGGGAGGAACACTCCTTGGTACTAGAGGAATGGAGTGATCATGGATGCCACAAATCCATGGGGAGTGTTAAAAATAACATGGTTTCAGGAGATTATATATTGGAGGTCAGGATGCCTAGAGGGTGTCTCAACAACTTGAATGGAATGGATTTAGTAAATAATTCCAAAATGACCTTTTTTGAGTATCTTTTCCATTTGGTGGGAACTAATGATCTCAGATGAGTCTACTGTGATTTCCTGTAACTTATACGGATGCCCCTCCTATTCGAATTGCATGGTTAGGTCCTTAAAATCCATGAGGATGGGGACAAGAGTGTGTAACCATTCAACACAGATCCTAATGTCACACCCACCCATGTCAATATCAAACATATGAGATTTCATGTGGTACTCACTGATTTGTAGGCGCACATTTTCACAACACCTGCCACATTTCATGGAACTGCCATTGGAAATCATGATTTGAAAGTTGTTGATTGCATAGATATAGAAATTGATTTCTTTGGAAATGTGGTGAAGAATAAAATTATGGGCACTTCCACTGTCAACTAGGATGATGACTTTCCTATTCTTAATGTGGTCAATTAACCTGGGGGTTTGGGGAGGAAAGAAGCCAATGAGGGCGTGCAGTGAAATCAATAGTTCAACTTTTGGTGGATCAGAGGGAAGAGTAAGATCATCTATTGGGGGTAGATCTTCCAGAGGGGAAAAATTAGTCTTCTTTTCAGAAACATCGTTAGAAATGGCCATAAACAACATAAGTTTCTTACATTTGTTCCCCGAAAAATGTTTGTCCTCACAATTATAGCAAATACCCTTGAGTTGGCATTCAACCATTTTTTCCCTATATAATTTTTGGATCTTGAGAGGAGTTGTAGGAGTGGTGGGATTGATGGGTCAAGGGAGAGGAATGAAGGAGGTTTTTTGGTTTGGAGAGAAGATATTTTTTTTTTCTTCCTTGGCTCTTTTAGTATCTTCCAACCAAGTTTGAGGGTGATCCATTAGGACCTGGGTGCATATTTCATCCTTGAGGCCACTATTAAAGAATTACCTAAATAAGGCATCTAACTTTCACTTCTTTATGAAATGCAACTTCTCAAAGGTGGTTATAAATTCTTCCACTGTGCCAAACTATTTGAATTTGGTCAAATGGCCTAAATGGTGGGTGTTGTTGTCAAAGTGTTCATAAATCTTTGCAACAAATTGTATCCAAGAAACATACCCTTGGCATGCATTTTTATGCCATTTCCAACATTCAGGATCCAAATAGAGGACACCATAATGAATTTTTTCCAACTCATCAGTAAGGTAATGCAAGGAGAAATAATGTTCCATTTGAGTGACCCATCCCATGGGATTTGAGCCATCAAATTTGTTCCCCTCAACTTTAGGAATACGAGGGTCACGATGAAGGGAGTTGGAATGAAAGGCCATAGTATGGGAAGATTCCACACCTTCGAAGTGTGAATGTTGGTCAGAGGAGGGAGGGCCCTGGGATTGTTTCAACAATTTGTTTAGAGAAGAGTGGATGGAGTCAAATTCCCACTTAACTTGGTCCTTGAAGGATTGAACTTTGGAATTGATGGAATCAATTTCAGAATTCATTCTTTGGATGGTCTCCTTATGTTGTTTAGATTTGGCTTGCAATTTAATGATTTCTTGGCTATGAGTGGTGGCCATTTGGGAATAAGGGGTGTCAGGGTGGGGCAGTGGGTCCACGGAAAAAAATTTATAAGTGATATATACCATGAAAATTAGGGAAAAAAGAGGAATCCAATGGGATATGTATCAAATAAGGGTTCCAAGGAGGGTGGGTGGGTCCACATGAAAATGAGGCTTAGAAATGATAGGTACCATAGCGATCAAGGTGAAGAGAGGGAGAAAATGGGATATGTCCCAAATAACGGTTCTACATCCTAAAGAATACTACAGTGACGAAAAGTCCAACTTACACATTTCTAAAGGCCAACCATGGAGGGATGGAAATATTGGAATGTTTATTTTTTAAGATGTCAGAATATTCTCAAAATTCCACCCATATCGGGCTATGTTCTTTGAAATACCCTTATAAAGAGTGTGCATGTTTATTCACCAAAATTATTGGGTAGGAATCTATTACTATTGTCCCAAGATATTTATTGTATATATTTCACCTCTCGTTCATGAGAGTGTGTATTTGACTGGGATCGAATTATTTCGAGCGAAGTCGTTTTTCAACTTGTAAATTTTCAAAAAAAGAAGAAACTATTTATGAGTTCATAATTTATTTTCACAATAGAATACCACCATATCTTCAAATATTTACCTCGTGCAAGGCATGTTGACTTTGGAAAATACCTTGTGCAATTTTGGTATCCTACATTATGGAAACATAAAGCTCCATATCATTTTTATGAAGTTCATAATTCTTTCTTGTCTACTTTCAAAAAGTTGGTCTATGGTCCTAATACATCAATAATATCTATCGAAGCTACTACCTTTTTGGTAGGAAAAGGGGTTTTTGAAACCCTAAATGATTTTAGTTTCATAAAATTATACAACTTTGAGGAGAAAACCTCCTTAATCCCTTTTTATGTGTCAAATAAATTCTTTATTATTGAAGTTTGTAAGAAATATAAGTTATGGGCACATTTCTTTAATGAGAAGAGGAAAAATCAATTCATTTCATTCCCTTGGAAAATTGGGGAAATCACTGTGAAAAACAATTCCCATCTCGATGAGTTTTCTAATCATTTTGATAACTTAAAATTAAGATAAATCCTTGAACTCCCAGGATTTGACCCCAATGATTTTTTTACAGCACATATTTCTATAATAGGCTATGGGTCATCCTTTGTGAAGGCTACCCAGTTTAAATAAGGAGGTGGGGATAATCAGAACCCCATGGAAGCCATCTTGGACAAATTTATTGATGATCTTGACACCTTGGTTAGAACTAATTACCAACATAAACAGAAGGGTCATAGCATGAGAAGTGGTAACCCTAACCCCGTTTCACCTAACGTCTCACGAAGCAATCCTTTAACAAAAATTGAACCCAAGGAAGCAATCTTGACCCAAATAATTCCCATTTGATAAATTTTGGTGGTGGAGGAGATGAAAACCCCCCAAAAAGAAACATTGGGAAAAATCATACTTCCCCTATTTGTACCTCAAAAGGGAGAAATTATTGTACCTAAATTTGAATACATGGAAGTAGATGCAAAAGAAAAAGACCATGATTGGACCACACAGAGATTGTTAGAAAACAAATAAATAACACAATATTTTTCTTGTCAAGAGCCAATAATATTTGAAAAAGATTCCATCACATTACACCATGCTACTTTCAATAGGGGATCTAAAAAATTGTTGATTGAAAAAATTAATCGTAAAAATAAAAAGGTTGCTAAGAAATGGAACTCTAAGATTGATCTAAATAGGGAGAAACCATCAAAGATCGTGCACTTTCACAAAGAAACCAAAGAATAACTCAAGTCCTCAATTAGGGAAGTTGAAATAGAAAACCAAATATTAAAAGAAAGAATAAAAGAATTGGAGAGTTCCTTACTGTTGAAGCCTCTATTTTCCAAGCCAATTGCTACTATCCAACCTCTGAATACTTTGGAAGACATTCTAGAATATAGCTCCAAGATAAGCTGTGCTTCAAAACTATTAATCACCATTTGACAATACACTAGAGACAATATCAAAAAGATAATTTCCTTTCTCTTTGAGATATTGGAACTAGGTAATAGTTCTACTATATTATCTTCAAGGATTAAAAATTTAAAAGAATATCTTGAAAAGGAACTGGATCATGATGAAAGATTATACCAGGAAGTTGTTGTCACATTATCTACTAAAATATGTAATATGAATGACATGCAAAGGAGAGAACAAAAACTCCCATTAATTCAACCTGCTCATTCATTGACATGACCTTAAACTGAGTCAATTCTAGGTTGGCTCTCCTTTGAAGGAATTATTCCCAATCTTCTGCATTTTGGGTGAAAATTTAATCCTCAAAACTATCATGAGAATATGGCCAATAAGAAACCACATGTCCATCATGTTTACATACTATATTTTTGGGCACATGCTTACGTATCTTCCTGTCTAGAACCTATAATCTAGATGGCTTATCCCTTCTTTCTTTTCCTATGTGGTGTATTTTACAAAATAATATCCTATGTAGAATCCATATGGGATAAAATATATATTCTTGTCCTTTACCAATGATGCATTGAAACCTTACGGAATGGTTTTGTAGTGTTATCCCTCGTTTCTAGGGATAACTAAGGAGATGATGTCTCAAGGCCCTCAGGTTGCAAACGTGGAGTGGTGAGAGATGGATTGAATTGTGAAGTCCACTTACATAGATGAAGACCCACTTCACCACCACACTTCTTATGTTCATCATGATTTCATCCACCACATCAACATGTTTTCGGAAGAAAATGGGTCTTTCTCCATGAGGTACAACCCAAGTATTGTGGCAAGTGTCACTTTAATACTTCAGGCATTTGAGTATGTTGAATTTAAAGATTTTTTTTACTATAGAACGTATTCTTGGAAATTATACTCTTTTCCATTTTTCACCTTGTTGGTTGACATTGTGCCCTAGTAAGTTGCCACCCTTGGGGAAATTTTTTCTACTGGGAGTTCTCCTCGATGAGTCATCATACCATTCCTGATCATATTTATCATTTTTCACACCTATTCCTTTTTGTCTCCTCACCTTTTATGATTTTTGGGTGTAGTAACCTAAGGAGGGATTGTACCTCATTTCATGGGAAGAAAGGGATGAATTTCCAAAGGATTTTATATGGAAAAAGATAAAATCCAATCATAAAACTTCTAAATGCTCACCCAAGGATCCCAAGGACAATAAAATGTCTCTCACAAAAAACTAATGACACCCCTGAAAAACAAAAATTTTAAAAAATCCAACCAAGGTAGAGCATGTGTGTGCAATGTTTTTCATGATTAGGTAGAAGCCCCACACATTGTCCTCAACTTGAGGAAGAACAATGTGACCAAGGTAGAGTCAAGGTGGGAAATGTTTTTCATGCTTAGGTGGAAGTCCCACTTTGTCTTCAACCTGTAAACACTTTAAATAATTAATGGAAATAAATGGGCTTGGAAAAAGGTTGCATTGAAAATGAAGGTGCAACACACCCTCTACAAAGGAACCTGTTAGCGTTGAGAATCACCATCAGATTGCAAGAGGATAATCTCAGCACCCATCAAAAAGTTTGTGAATGTAAGTTAATGATTAAAGGTAAAATGGACAAAAACTCAGCATGAGAATGTTTTAACAGAAAAATATGGGCTAGCATGCATAAGAAAATGAGGTTTTGATTAACTTCGATCAGTGGTTTAAGGATAAAAGTGACTATAAGGAAGACTTAGTGAGGAAGGTGGATAAGTCTGCTATAAGCATCAGGCCTTCAAACAACTTAGTGATGAAAAACTTAGTCACAAGAAAATTTTTGAAATTCAAGTTTAAAATACTGAAAAATATTCATAACAACATTATAATCAAAAATCCATTATAACACAACCACAACATCTCATATGGATCATCCAAGAATGAGCATTTCAGAATAAGAGGAAACAAGATGATGAAAGGAAACTAAATTCTACTAATGAAAATGTCTCAAGTCTCATACATAACCAGAGAACAACTCTGTTTTGTCAAAATATTACAAAAAGAGAGCTCTTCTCAACCATTTGAACCTCTCATATCATTCATCTGATGTATTTATAATAAAAATAGTACTAGGGGTGCGAGTTGGCCTTCCTATTCTAGGATTCTCCAAAAAAAGCTACAAGTCTAACATTTGTATCAACAGATCTAACAAATGCTAAAATCAAGGAGCCTGTTGGAAACCACTTTAACAAAAAATGAATGACATGTATTGTTTCTTGGGCGCATCTTCTCCAGTTTCGTGTGTCCTCCAAGCTCGTATGTCGATCTACAGTTTCCCCCTATTGATATTTGGTTCCCTCCAAATCATCAAAGTCAAGAGGAAGCAATGAATTCAAAACCTTTGACTTTAATGGCCATTTCATAAATTCATTTCGGAGCTCCCTTTGTAAAACTTCTCTGCATATTCTGTAGCAGCCGACTTCCTATTTTCCTTGTGATATACTAGTCATAGTTTGTTAACGTTCTTCTTCTTGTCGTGATGTTCCTTTGATGGTTTGTCTTAACACCCATTATTTTTTCCATGCGCTACTCTTGGACTAGATTGTATATAAGCACGTGATTTCGGAAGTTGTCAAGGGTGGTTTGGATCTACACCACTTCGACTCCTTAAATCCACCACCAACTACCACGTACCTCTCTATCTATACCATGGTTTCAATTTTGGGACCTCTCTAGTATTTTAACATTCGAGCATGTTCTTTCCCCATAATGAAGTGTGGCCTTCGATCTTGTTACAATCTGTGATCTGGGTAACCCTGCTATTTTAGTGCCCCTACTAAATTTTATCCATCCGCCAACTCCAGGATCCTTTAACCATGTTTAGAGATGGTGCCAATTTTGGCATTCATGAGCTTTGCATGCTGTGTTTTGTGCTCATGGTTGTTTTATGTGCAAACAAAGGACTTGGATGACCTGTTGTGAGCTCAATCAATGGAAAACAAGATGACCAGTAATTTGAACCAAATCACGATATGTGTTTATCCTTCAAGAAAGACATAAAAACATTGTGCAAAGAATCATTCAAGCGAGGCAATAAGTAAAACCAATTCATTGAATAAAAGGGAAACCGACTTTATCAAAAAGAAGAGGAAAAACTTATAGGAAGGTATGCAGAAAATATAGAGACAGGGCAGAGGTGCAAACTTAGGTCTTAACAACAACTACATATGACCCATGACAACTTCATGTGATAACAGAACCCATAAATGAGACAATATGAACCTGTGTATGTCATGGACCCCATGTCAAAAATTCTTACCACCATTCACTTCATCTTCTTTGCATGACTTAGAGAGGTTCCACCTAGAAAACACTCCTTGAGTTGAGGAATGACATGCCCAATATGTCACCTTGACAACCCTCCCATACCTAAACTTGGTAAGTTGCATAGGATCTTTGAGCACCTGTTTAATTTGAAAATGTAGTTTTGATGCACATGTTTTGGTGGATCTTGTATTAAATGTGAATTTACTTGCCATGATACATTTTACTTGATACCCTAGGAGGGTTCATTCATTTTTCTTTACAGGAACTCACTTGATGGACATTTTGGAAGGAACAAGCCTAGCTTGGGCCTTTGTTGGGGCAGGAAGCCCACAGGTTGGATGCCATGAACCACACTTTGGGAGAAGAAAGAAGATGGACACTTAGTTTGGAGGCATGAGAAAACACCTTGAAGGAAGGCACCTAGCGCTCATCTAGCCCAACGAATTTCCTTTGGATGCCATGCACTACACTGTTTTGGCTTACGTCACACTTAGGGATAGGTTTTGATGGTGGTGGTGATTTTTGAAGATGGATTGGCATCATTGATGGAGAGGAAGACACAATACACAGTGACACATGGCCTTTGGAGGCCCAACACCTTCTCCAACTACTCAACAACTTTATGAGAGAGCCAAAACATCACCCTCTTAGGGCTTGACATCATATTTTAGGGTTTAATTTGGGTAAAATTCAAATTATTGTTGTAAAGGGGAAAAACTAAGGAGGCCATCCTCCTTGTTTTTTGGTTTACCCTTATGTTATGTGGACAAACATTATATTGAGGTCTTGTATAAATAAGAGACCAAATCATTTCATTTCCATAAAACTCTCTCACTTGAGAAGAGCTACTTGGCTAAAGTTTTCGTCCCTCTTGGGAAAACTTCATCTATCTCTCTTTGATTCTTTTTGGATGCTCAATACTTATATAGTGGATCTAAGTGGTGCGTTATCTCTTGGAGTCTTGTGTTTTTCTATGGTGATGAAATTGTCTTAGTAAATAAGGGTGTATCTTGCATATCTCTTGGAATTGGTAAGAAATTTCTGCATATTATTGGTTTTTCTTTCTTGTTTCAAGATTTTTCTTTGCTAAAACCCTTGGAGGAGTATAAGGGCATACACCCTCCACCAAGTTTATGATTGTTTTTTATTGACTAAGCTATTGCAAATGTTGCTAGGAGGACTAAAAGGGCTTACACTAATGTAGGGATGCCAAGCCCTGCTCTAACACTCCTACTTTCTCTTATCTCAATGTGCTCTCAGTCTGCACCTTGCACCTACAATCGTTCGCTACAAAAGCATTTACTGGCACATACAATTCCACTTTTTATTCTCTGTCTAAGTTCAAAACTATTACCATAAATCTTTGTACTTCTCTCTTGTGTGAAAACTTCACCTGTTGGTCAAAGCCACATCGAAGCTAAAATTATTTTTAACACTCCCATTAGAACACTTAAACAAATATCTTTCATATTCTCTCTTTCTGGAAGGGATTCCTAGTTCTAATTAAAACAATCACAATTGCTTTCCACAACCTAAGATACTTTGGTTATTAACATTATAACAAATAGTAATTCCTTCATAGGCTTTGTTTCTATTATATCATAAGTCTTCCAACCTATGAGTTATTCATCAATTCTATAATGGATATTCAAAAGTTGTTCACAGCAGAGCACATACATTCAATAAGAAATTGAACACATATTTTCATCATGTGGTTGGGCGCATACCTAAGTTGGGTGTATCTGCCTGAATGTTGGGTACATTATTGTAGATGTAAGACTGGGTGAAAGCACCAATGACATTCCTTGATTCCTTCAATCCTCTAACCACCAGTTACCTCTGTAAACTTTTACAACCTTCGAGTATTATCATCAATTGTGCTCTCAATATCTATTTTTGTATAAGAGATTTACTGTACATGGTTACCTCCTTTTCCAAGAGTTTCAATAGCCTTTCCTTTGACCATCCATTTCTCACAGCGCATTCTTTCCACGTGTATTACAAATCATCACACTCTTTTCCAATGTGTGTGCAATCGAACAAAAGGTTGGATGCAACTTTATTTCAATGTAGACTCTTAGAAGTCTTTCACAACTCAATCCCACCATTTGATGGTCTTCATATACTTCAACATGATTCAATCTAACAATTACAACACAGAGAACTTAATTCATACCAAACACGTCGATTCCAACTCTCAAAGAGGGTGTTTCCAACCCTTCTACAAGAATCTTGTATTTGGAAATGCAACTAGCCATCAAAATACATTCATTCATATTACATTAAAGTAATTGCATGCAAATTATAGAGCAAACATTCATACAATCGTCAAGTTAACCATTCACATATTAACAAAGAGCACACTTCCATTTCTATATTTTACACAAAGATTAGAAATACTCAAATATGGATATATAAACACAAAATATCTTCATTGGTTAACTATGTACATGAAATCACTCTCAAGGTTCCTTTTAGTCGACTATATGCACTCTACTTTGGACAGATTTTACATAAATGGGCCAACCAACGTTTTGCTCAAAATATTACAATATATATACAAATATTTGTCATATGAATTGTTCTAGATCCTAAAAAGTCCCCTATATTGAATTCTATAGGACTGAACCTGACTTCTAATTATAGATATCTCAATCTTTGTCTTCTAGGAGTCAAATTCTCAATTCTTATTGACTCAAATCTGACATTAACTACCTTCTAGACCTTCACACAAGTGTCCACGAGAATCATATTCTCTTACATGATTTTAGGCATAGTAAAACCTATTTACAATTTAGGAAGTTCGGTAATTTCCATTTAGAGAACCCACTCTCTTAGTAAATCCTAAGACCTCATATATTTAGTCAACAAGGTTGATTTGGAGAGATTATGCTCCTGTATCATACACCCTCCTAAAATTACCTTGTTATATTTACTTTCTCTAGGGAGTAAAAGGGCTTACACCCCTAGAGAAGTAGTAGACCTAACTTTATAGAAGAACCATTCACAACCCATTGATAAGGCACTAATCTAAACTTGCATTGGAGAAATAAAATCATCTACATTGGTACATGTGATTTTGAGATATATTGATTTTTTTCAAGTTGGAATCTTGTTTTAGTGTCACAAGGTTGCTTGAGCCACTACGACGTCTAGGTTGCATTAGTGTTTCTCTAGTTATAATGAAATAAAATGTACATCCATTATGGCTGCAAAAAAACTCATTCAAACTCTTTATTTTACTTACTTTTCCACCATTGAAATTTACTTGGAAACCACTATAATTAATCTACTCATCATTGGCTATCTTTTGGGTGGTTTACTTGTTGATTTTGATAGTTAGATTTTCCTTCTGTAGAATTTTTTTTCTACAACCACTTGGCTGTCATAATAATTTTTTGATAACATCATTTAACACCCTTATATTGTCACTAAATTCTTGTTCTATTCCACTAGAGTTAAACTAGAAATTGTTAGCTTAGTCTCATACATTATTTACTTGAATTTTGGTGATATATATTGCAGCCATTGTTATCATTTAATTGCTGATATATATTCTTGTTTACTGCTGCAATATCGGATAGCAAGCTTCAATTGCTTGTCCTTTTTATTATTTAACTTGTATATCTATATTTTTTCTTTTATTGAGCAGGTATAATACTCTTTTGCATGTACACTCCACTTTGGAAACCTACCTTTACCAACAAGACTCTTACCCAAGCCTTTTTTCACTTCTTACTTCGACCTATAGGGGTTTCACCTTCCATTTTATCACTCTTCATCTCAATCCCCCTAGGGTCACCTGGATTCCCCCCTTGTGGTGATTTTCATCAGCACTAAAGTGATGGGAGTTTCTATCTAAAGTGACAGTGGGTAGATACTCTCACAGCTGTCTCACTTTTGTAGATTGGGTCGGGATTTGCAAAATCTACAATTTGTGCCATAAAATTTTGGCATCATTTATGGGGAGGATTTTAAATCCTCTTTTGTTCCCTAGTGACACTTTGGTAAGTCTATCCAAAATCCTTCACCTTAGGCTTTCCTAGCGACTCTGTTTGAGGGAAGCTCCCTTGTAAGTTTTTATGAGCATTGGTCTCATCTGGCGAATCCACTAAAATAATATCCCAGATAATGGAAGCATGGTTGTACGACGCTTTCATGAATCATACAAATCATTGGATGTTGACGTTGTTGAATGGAATCCAAAAAAATTATTGATAATTCAGTTGGATTCCATCCCGAGATTCGATGGTGATCCCTTCTTAGTTGTAGCACACATTGTCAAATTTACCATATGCATTGACTATATAAGCATTCAACATGAAGATGAGTGCCTATGGTTGTTTTTTTTGTCCTTGAGAAGGGACAAAGGGAATGGATTAAGCATTATTGCAAGACAAAGAGTATATATTCCTTAACAATCCCCATCAAATATTTCCTTAAGCATTGGGGGATGAGAACCCAAAAAATTGAAGATACAATTCAAGACCCGATGGATGATTTTTCAAGAGAAGGTTGTGATCTTGAACTTATTGAAGGATTAAGAGAAACGCTTCTTCGATAATTTTTTGAAGTAACATTTGAAAGAGAATAAGTTGATGATATTAATGAAGAAAGTTTTTAGCTCCTCAAAGAAAACATAGAATAAGACAAAGAGTTTTGTGAACAATTGATAGAGATTTTCCCTGATAAATACTTTCGGTTCAAGTTTTTTGTATAGAGAAGAGAATAATATGGCACTATCCTTCAAAATTATGAGGAACATCCTACCTTGAATGCAGCATGGGAAGTTTTCATTGCATATTATGGAGTAAATTCACTATGTGATGTTGTGACCAAGAAATATGGGTACCAGGAAAACCTTTTGAACCAAGATCAATCATTCTTGATTTCAGAATAATTTGAAAAGTTCTTTAAAGATAAAGCCCTATATGATGAATTATTTATCCAAGAGAAGGAATTACCCCATGATTCCATTGAATACAACTAATGATTGATTGAGGAATAGGAGCCTGAAGAGGTGATTCATCAACAAGACTTTGATAGATTAATCCACGAAGAGGATCCTCATGAAGATAAAGTGCTTGTGTCTACCTTCGCCCTTATTGAAGACATCCAGTCCTTCATTCCTCTTCCACATCAAAAAGATAACATGGTGAGTTATAATCCTTTTGAAAAATTTGATGATACTTTATTTCATTATTTTGAAAGTAAAGAATTGATAGAAGAACCCATGAATGTGATACACCATTCCTGTAATGACATGGTCTATGACATTGAATATTTAATATGCATCGGGAGGCATAGATGGCATTGTTTTTTTGGGGCGGTTGAAGGAGATCCCATTTACGACATCAAGGGAAACTTCCAGAAAAGGAATTCATATTTTTTTCCTTTGGAAGGTTACTATTCATACATAGACAATCAAGGTATTGGGAAACTCGATGATGATATGTTCATAGACTTATTCCATCCATTTGAAGATGAATTTTCACAATATACTCATGATGACTGTCATCCATCCCTTTAGAGTTATGATGAATATTCTTTTGACAAATTAGATTTATTTTATGAAGATTTCCAAACACCGTCATGCTCATATTTTGATGAACATCGGGTCGTGGCCAGCCAAGAGAAGTTTGGGGATCACACTACCAAATGGAAGTATTCTCATCTTGAGATTTTTAGCAACGATTTGTAGATAATGAAGAGACATATTCTAAGTATGGGAAAATATTTTTCCTCTAGACCTAAGGCCATCCCTTAACTCATTTCCTCTTCTTTGGGAAATCATCAGGATTTCTCGGGAACTCTTATCTCCTCTCATATTTTAAAGAGAAATGATATTTTGAGTGAAGATGAAGACGATTTGTTGTCTACATGTGGTATACCTTTTCATATATGGATTGATCAGGGTTGTGGCTATTCTTTCAGGTAGGATTTTCGGGATGATCAGGCTTGTGGTTTCTCTTTTGAGTAGGATTTCCTTCCTCACCCATCTCCATGAGTTTCATTTCATGATTTATTACATGTCTATTTATGCTCATGATTATTATGTGCTTGACTTATATTTGTTGTATTACATAATTAAGCACAGGGGGAGATGCCTTGATGAGATGATCAACTATTTTCACTAGTTGTACAGTTTCACCCGACATCTAGAACATTTGATCAACATGGGCCTCAGGCCCCAGGTAAATAGGTAGGTCATATTTATTTCATGAATTCACATCTTGATTGCTCATGATGTTGGTTTTGGAGCTTGATTATCTTCCTGATTCATAGGTCTTTTTTTTTAGTTGTGTTTATACCCCATAAAGACTATACAACTTGGAATAGTGTACACCCCTCCATGCAGGTGGGGGTTATAGGGGGGGCTTTCCCCCCCTACAGGGTCCGGGGGGATCATCTCCCCAACTGGGGGGTCCTAGGGAAAGTGGGCCCCTGATGGGGGTTCGAGGCCGAATCCCCCGAAGGAAAAAATGCCTTGTAAATGTATATTGTAATTTCATAGTAAATATGGACCGTTCATTATAAGGTCATGGATCTTACTACAGAAGTTATATTAGGGTTTTTTTCCTTAGAAGGAAACCCTCTTTTATGAGGTAATTGTATTGTGGCTGTGGATCATAGTGAGTATTATATTCTGAGAGAGGAGACTCTGAGAAAAAGAAGAGGAAGTCACAATGTGTGTGTTGTAGGTTGTATCCCTTCATTTTCTGGATAATAAAAATGAAGGACCTGGCAATTTCTCTGGTGGACATCGCCCATACTGGGTGAACCACGTATATCTGTGTCTCTATTGTATTGTGTATCTTCTGTGTTTGATTTTTGTATTTGTTTTTATTTTATTGCTCCGTGATCCTATTTTTCTAACACATGATACTTTACTTGCATTTCAATTTTGATTTTCATTTTTCTCTTCTTGCACTATTTGATTTACATCTTTTTCTTTCATCATATTATATCCAAAAAAAATATGCAAAATTTTATTTTTTAAATTAGTTGTCAATTTTGAAGATTTGGATTTTGATTATATGATAAAAGGGTGAGTGATCCACCCTAGATTTTACAGTTTGTTGTTTCAGTGTATCTAGAAACAAGTCGAACCACAATATGTTGAGATTCTCATGCACTCCATGCTGAGTACGTGTCCCCGAGTAGGAGCCAGATGTTATCCCCCATTTCTAGGGATAACTAAGGAGATGATGTCTTGAGGCCCTCTAGTTGTAGACATGGAGTGTTAAAATATGGATTGACTTGTGATGTCCACTTACACAGATGAATACCCACTTCACCACCACACTTATATGGTTCATCATGATGGAATCCACCACATCATCCTATTTCCACAAGACAATGGGTCTTTCTCTATGAGGTACAAGTCAGGTATTGTGGTAAGTGTCACTTTAATAATTGAGGAATTTGAGTATGTTGTATTTAAAGTTGCTTTTGATTATATAATGTATGCTTGGAAATTATTCACTTTGCCATGTTTCACCTTGGTGGTTGACATTGTTCCCTAGTAAGTGGTCACCCTTGGGGAAATGTTTGCTACTGGGATTTCTCCTCGATGAGTCATCGTACCATTCTCGATCATACTTATCATTTTTCACACCTCTTCCTTTTCGTCTCCTCACCTTTTGGGATTTTTTGAGTGTACTGACCCAAGTATGGATTGTACCTCGTTTCATGGGAAGAAAGAGTTGAAGGCCTAGAGGCTTGTATCTGGAAAAAGATAAAATCTAATCACAAACTTTCTATTTTCTCGCCTAGGGATCCCGAGGACAATGAAATGTCTCTCACAAAATACTAATGGGACCTGTGAAAAATAACAATTTATAAAATGCCAACCACGATAGAGAATGTGTGGGAAATCTTTTTCATGCTTAGGTAGAAGTCCCACACATTGTCTTCAACTTGGGGAAACACAGTGTGACCAGGGTAGAGTCAAGGTGGGAAATATTTTTCATGCTTAGGTAGAAGTCCCACTTTGGCTTCAAATTGGAAACACTTTAACTAATTAATGGAAATAAATGGGCTTGGAAAAAGGTTGCATTCAAATGAAAGGTGCAACATGTTAACATATCAATTTTCCACCTGCTTTATAGGAATCAAGCAGTTATTGATATTTACTCTCAGGAGCGTTATGGTGTAAATCATGTGGCATTTTTCCCATGATTTCCACAGGAAGAATGAAAACGATGAGGTCTGAAAAGCTCAAGCACCCTCAAAATCCAGTCAAATGGTGTTTTTTCGACCCCTTGGTGAAAAAATGAAAGAACAGAGGCTAAAAACCCATTGTCGCTCCACATCACCTCACGTCAGCACATTTTTCTCTCGCCACATCATCACACAAACATTTTGTAGCGCTATGGAACTACGGAATTGTCTAAAGCGCATACGTTATCATCTTTCCACCTGCAGCACTGGTATTGGTCATAGAAGAAGATATGCAGAGCCTCGAGGCATCGAGATTGACTCAAAGAAGTCGTGGGCACCGCTTGGAACATTCATGGGTGTCAGGCCTCGTCTTGATCCCGATGAAGGTAGTTATTGAATATGGAGGTGGCAGTTGAGACCTCGTCTCACCCCATAAATGGAAAACATGCAGAGAGCGGTCGTGTATGCAGACTGTCAATCCGAAGATTCCTTATGGACAAATTTTCCTGTAAAGAACATAACTATGCCTGGCTCACATCTTACATGAGGAGGCCTGCACAATCTGACAGAGTAGGTGCTGACTAGAAACTTTGGATGCAGGGGTCCGATCACATCTCTGGTGGTGGAAACATTTTTAGTATATATAGGCAGTTTTGATATTTTGTTATGGTCAAATGGTTAAGAAGTGCTCCCGTATTGTAAAATTTTGATGAAGCTTATGGTTCTTTGGTTATGTATTTGGATATAAGACTTCTTGTTTAATGAAAGTCAACTTCTTTTTCATCATATTTGCCTCTGATACTGAAGTGTCCATGATTGAAGGATTTACATGGATTTTTTTTGCTGTATTGTAATGTATGTTTAATTGCAGTGTTGTCATTTATGTTCTTTTAGTTTCCTAAAGTTTTGAATCCAAGAGGATCTTGTATTTGAAGATTTTCCTCCTTAGGCTGTTGGAATACCTAATGTCTATGACAGACCTCTACACTCTCCTAACCAAATTATTCCCTCTATTCACCCTTACTCCAACTTATTGACTAAAGTTAATCAATACCTCACCTGCATGTGCATACCAGTCCAGTTTTTTGAGTTAAAATGATATCATATTGAGTCTACGCCCATTTGACCTCTTTAAAACCAACCTGTGACACAAAACTCTGATGGGCACTGGGCTTACTCTCTCTGCAATTAGAGGGTGACTTATAGTGCTAACATTTATGGCGTCGTTGTCAGGGAACGAATTGAAGACCTTTCCCTAGGATAAAATGACAACGAACTTTTGATTCTAAAGGCACATCAGATATCAGAACCTTTGAAGATTGCGCTTGCACCTGGCGACTCCACTGAGGCGACTCCACTATTTCAGTTGTGGCTTCTTCTATCTACACCTGAAGCTCCCTAGAAGAACACAATGACCAGATATGGTCTTTGATGGTGAACAAATACCAAACACTCTCATTCTACACATCATTCACCTGGAGACTCCATGATTAAAGAATTGATTGGTGACTCCACGGGTTCGAAATGAAAAGAATCTTGGCTTGAAGGTTTGCTCCCTTCAATTTTTTTATTGTTCCTATTTTTCCTAATGTTGTCTCTACTATGGACAAATGGGGTGATTATTTGCCCATATTTAGAGAACGTAAAGAGGACAACCCTACTCAACATCTCACTGAGTTTCATGAACTCATGCACCAGTGGGAGATACATCATGAGGATGTATTAATGAATATGTTCATGCTCTCATTAGCAGGGGATGCTCGTGAATGGCACCACTCCTTACCCCCTGCTAGCATCTCCTCACTGGGATAATTTCATGCAGTCTTCAATGGGCACTATCAAAAGTTTTATTCCTCTGAGTTTATTTTTCATAATGTTTGTGAGGAATATGAAGACAATGATCAAGATATGGCCGGTTCTAATGAAATATGTAAGGATGAAGACCATGAGGAGGAAGAATATGCTTTGGGTGAGCTGATGGAACTCGTAAAATCTCTCTCTGCCAAAATAGAAAGGTTGGAATCTAAACAAAGCACAAAGTATTCTCCAATCCTTAAGGCATATTTTATTGACATCCCTATGGATGGTCATAGTATTGAGGATTTCATAATTGTAGAGGCCTTACATTCTGATCTTGATGTGCTTGTTGTCTTGGATTTAAATGAAGAAATAATGGTGTATTTAGATGAAGAGCAACAATGCCCTACATCACATTTTGATGACTCAAGGAGCATCCAGACTGTGTATGATAGCTATGAATCATATTCTAAGCTAGATTTGTAGTATTCCCAAAAACATACTACAGAGCCTTTTCTTTTATACATTAAGGAAAAACATTGTGTGGAAATCAACCTTCCTGGGCCTGCAGAAGACCAAGAGAAGAGCTTTCCCATGGGTCATGTTTATGAATATTATGACTCTGACCCTTGGGAGAGACATGAAGAAGAAGAGGGAGAGCCAAATGAGCAGTTTATATCATGCCCTGAGCCTGTGAGTGAGAAAACATCACCTAGAATTAGTCAACCTGCATCATTCGTTCACTCACCAGTGCTTGCGAGAGACATTCAGCCATGTGTGAATAGTTGTAGGACAAGGCATGTTTTCTGCCACCAGCCCAGTGGATTTTTTCACTCATTCTATGAGCCTGTAGGGGAAGATATGGAGTTGCTTTTCCTCCATTATTTGAAGTCTCCAAGTCTTATCCCACCATTTCCATCTGGAGGAAATTTGAAGGATGTAATCGTTCTATTGTCACGGTTGCATTATTTGTTATCAGTCACTGACAGAGTAAATGGTCTTCCAGTTAGGAAGCCACTTGAATGGATATGGTGGAAGTTTGCTTTCACCTAGCACTGTGTAAAAAATCAGTAGCCTAGGATTGTATATAAATAAGCTCCTCTGGAGCCCATGTATTTTCTTTTTGTTTAGAGTAATTAACAATCTGTAATCATTAGCGGGACATTTTTTGATCATGACTCCATATCCCACAGAAGGTGACTGGAACTGCAAAAGGAGTTCTTAGGGTCTCACAGGGAGTTCTATATCTCCCATGGAGCCTATATGTTAACACATGAATTTGCCACCTGCTTCATAGGAATCAAGCAGTGATTGAGATTTACCCTTAGGAGCATTATGGTGTAAATCATGTGGCATTATGCCCATGATTTCCATAGGAAGAATGAAAACTTTGAGGTATGAACAGCTCAAGCACCCTCAAAATCCAGTCAAAGGGTGTGTTTTAGACCCCTTGGTGAAAAAATGAAAGAACATAGGCTAAAAACCCACTGCCTCTCCACATCACCCTGCCTCAACGCATTTTTATGTCACCACATCATCACACAGACATTCCATAGAGCTATGGTGCTACAAAATTGTCTAAAGTGCATACGCTATAATCCTTCCACCTACAGCACTCGTATTGGTCACAGAAGAAGATCTGCAAAGCCTCGAGGCGTTGGGATTGACTCGAAGAAGTCGTGGGCACCATCTATAAAATTCATGGGTGTCAGGCCTCGTCCTGATCCTGATGAAGGTAGTTATTGAGGATGGAGGTAGAAGTTGAGACCTCGTCTCATCCCATAAATGGAAAATATGCAGAGAGTGGCCGTGTAGGCAGACTGTCAATTTGAAGCTTCCATATGAACAAATTTTTCTGTAAAGAACATAATTGTGCTCGGCTCACATCTGACATGAGGAGGCCTACACAATCTGACAGATTAGGCACCGACTGGAAACTTTGAATCCAGGAGTCCAATCACATCTCTGGTGGTGGCAACATTTTTAGTATATATAGGAAGTTTTGATATTTTGTTATGGTCGAATGGTTGAGCAGTACTCTCGTATTGTAAACTTTTGATGAAGCTTCTGGTTCTCTAGTTATGTACTTGGATCTGAGACTTCTTTTTTAATGAAATTCAACTTATTTTTCATCGTATTTGCCTCTGATATTGAAGTGTCCATGATTGAAGGATTTACATGGATTGTTTTGACTGTATTGTAATGTATGTTTGATTGCAGTGTTGTTATTTACGTTCTTTCAGTTTCCTGAAGTTTTGAATCCAAGAGGATATTGTATTTGAAGCTTTTCCTCCTTAGGCTGCTGGAAGACTTGATGTCTATGACAAACCTCTACACTCTCATAACCAAAGTCTTCCCTCTATTCACCCTTACTCCAACTTAACTGAATTTAATCAAGACCTCACCTGCATGTGCATACCGGTCCAGTTTTTTGAGTTAAAATGATATCATCTTGAGTCTGTGCCTATTTGACCTTTTTAAAACTAACCTGTGACATAAAACTCTGATGGGTACTGAGCTTACCCTCTTTGCAATCGGAGGGTGAATTCTAGTGCTAATACAACACACCTTCTACAAAGGCACCCATAAATGAGACAATATGAACCCCTGCATTTCATGAACCCCATGCCCAAAAGTATTATCCCCATCCACTTCATATTCTTTGCATGAATTAGAGAGGTTCCACCTAGGACACACTCCTTAACTTGAGGAATGACTTACCCAATAAGTCACCTTGACAACCCTCCCATACCTAAACTTGGAAAGTTTCATAGGGTCTTTGAGCACTTAGAGTTTAATTTGAAAAGGTAGTTTTGATGCACATGTTTAGGTGTATCTTTTATTAAATGATATTTTACTTTCCATGATACATTTGAATTGAGACCCTAGGAGGGTGCATTCATTTTTCTTTGCAGGAACTCACTTGATGGACATTTTGGAAGGAAAAATCCTAGCTTGGGCCTTTGTTGGGATAAGAATCCCACAAGTTGGATGTTGTGACCCACACCTTGGGAGCAGCTAGAAGATGGATGTTTCCTTTGGAGGCATGAGAAAACACCTTGAAGGAAGGCACCAAGCCCTCATCTAGCCCAATGAATTGGCTTTGGAGGCTATTTTCTACACCGTTTGGGATTAACGCCACCCTTAGGGATAGGGTTTGATGGTGGTGTTGATGTTTGAAGATGGTTTGGCATGATTGATGGAGAGAAAGACACATAACATAGTGACACATGGCCTTTGGAGGCCCAATACCTTCTCCAACTACTCAACGACTTGCTAAGAGAGCCAAAACACCACCCTCTTAGGACTTGATGTCATCTTTTAGGATTTAATTTGTGTAAAATACAAATTATTGTTGTACACAGGAAAACTAAGGAGTTCAGCCTCCTATTTTTGTGTTTTAGTACCCTAATGTTATGAGGACAAACATTATATTGAGGTCTTGTATAAATAAGAGACCAAATCATTTCATTTTCATATAACTCTCTCAATTGAGAAGAGATACTTGGCTGAAATTTATGCCCCTCTTGGGAAAACTTCATGTATCTCTCTTTGATGCTATTTAGATGCTTAATACTTGCCTAGTGGAGCTAAGTGGTGTGCTATCTCTTGGAGGCTTGTCTTTTTCTATGGTGATGAAATTGTCTTGGTATATAAGGGTTTATCCTGCATATCTCTTGGAATTGGTAATAAATTTATGCATATTATTGGTTTTTATTTCTTGTTTCAAGATTGTTTTTGGTTAAAACCCTTGGAGGATTATAAGGGAATACACTCTCCATAAATTTTATTATTGTTGTTGATTGAGTAAGTTATTTCAAAGGTTTATAGGAGGATTAAAAGGGCTTACACCCTCGTGACTTACCTTGTTAGATTTAATTTCTCTAGGGAGTGAAAGGGATTACACCCCTAGAGAAGTAGTAGATGTAACTTTATACAAGAAGACTCCACAACCCATTGATAAGGCACTAATATAAAATTGCATTGGAGAAATAAAATCATCTACATTGGTAAACACAATTTTGAGAGATATTGAATTTGTTCAAGTTGGAATATTTTCTTAGTGACATTGTTGATTAATTGGGTTGGTTTTCATTGATTTCAACCCTTGAAGCAATTTCGGTAGCAAATTCTGGTAGCCCCATAAGTGTGGATTAGGGACCCATGTTTGATTGAGGAATTATGTAATGAATATCGGTGCAATTGCAGGAAAGACTATCATAGATGGACAATGCATGTTGTGTCATTTATGGTGATATGTGTTGTGTCACATAGTTCCTCAAGAGAAGTTGGAAAACCCTCATCAGTTATCTAAAATCCCCTAGAAGGTCAAAGAAGTCAATTATTATAAAATCTCTTGGAAGAAGTTTACTAGTCAAAGTGGTTGTAACTAGGAGTTAATCATGAGTAAATGTATTGCAATAAGAAAATAATTAAAAATAAATTAGTTGCAAGAAGAAGTGGTGAGTTTTCTATTTATGGTAAATTCATTGCAAGTGGGTAAAGTAGTTAAAAGTGGGTTATCCCTAAAAGAAGGAAGTTGGGAAAAACAATTATAAGATAACCCCTAAAGGAATCTACTTGGAGAATATAAATAAGAGAGCAAGGGTCTCTCATTAGAACCTAATTTGAGCACATTGAATATATCTTTTGTGAAATTTTATGAGAAGCTATCATTGGAAAATATAAAGAAGTGACTCTGAGGAAGCGACAAGAAAAGTTGTGGTATTCGAAGGGTCGAGACTATGTGTACTGAAATAGGTTTTTATTGAACACATCTGCAGGTTGCAACACTAGAAGGGCATGGACATCCATGTGACATGGTGGGACAAAGGTGCAGATACCCACGTGTTGCAATATAGACAGGTCATGGATATGCAGAAAAGTTTTAAAGAAGTTTGGTACAGTTTGTGAAAGACTTTCAATGACAGTTGTAACAGTGAAAGAGTTGATATAGTGATAGTGATAGGTTGTCTACAATTAGGATTTATAATTCTAGTTAGTTTGTATGGGGAAAGGATAGGTGGTTGTAGCCACCTTCTGATTGTATCCAGAGAAAATAAGGGGTCGTAGCCTCCTTCTGGTTGTAACTAGAGAATTGGGGAGTTGGAGATTCCCTCAGGTTGTGGCCTAAGAATCTAGGGGTTGGAGCCTCCTTCCAGTTGTAGCTGGAGAAAAAAGGAAGTTGGTGCTTCCATTGAATGTACTTCTTAAAGACACATAAGAAAAAACATTATGTGGTTTTGTCCCGCATTGGGTTTCCACGTAAAAATATTGGTGTACTGTGTATGTGTATGATTTCTCATTGTTCATGGTTTATTTATTTTTCACTTGTTGAATGATATTGGTAAAATGATCATAAATATATATATCGATTGGTTAAAAACGATTAAAAGGAACTATTATTGATTCACCCCCCTCTCTCAGTAATCCAACAATTGGTACGATCCTTCAAAAAGAAGTTTAACCATTGGAAGGAGATCATGTATTACTCTAGAATTGGGATACCATAGTTTGATGGGGAAGATTATGCTTTCTGGAGTAGAAGAATGAAGACAGACATGCATGCACTAGGATTTGATGTTTGGTGATCAGTAGTATATGGATACAAAGCACCAACCATTCCTCCAATAGATAAATATGGAAAGAAAATTGAAGAAAATAATTCAGATCCACAAGTGCACTCTTGAATGGTTTGACTAAATCAATATACATCAAATTTATGCATTGTTATTCTACAAAAGACATATAATTAAAAATGAAGAATATATATGAAGGATATGAGAAAGTCAAGGAAGCTAAACCTCAAATCTTCATAGCAAAGTCTGAACAATTGAATATGAATGAAGATGAAAACATAGCTTCCTACTTTCTACGAGTTTATGTAGTAAATAGTATCAAAGGTATTGGATATGCGGTAAATGAACAAGTTGTAAAAAATGTATTGAGATCCTTACTAATGAGATTTGATTCAAAGATTTTAGTACTAGAAGAGAGAGAGAGGATCTAGCTACACTGACCATGGATGAGTTGCATGGAACACTTACAACTTATTAGATGAGAACATATCAAGATAATTTGGTTACAAAGGAAGAATAATTCAAAGAATCTAAGAAGACAAAGAAAAAGAGAAATCAAAAGGAAAAGTCAGATAATAGCAATAGTGATATCTCAGAAGACGATGAAGAAGTAACCGACTTCGTTAGAAGGCTGAGAAAGGGAACCAAAAAATATAGAGTTAATCTCTCATTGATTTGTTTTAATTGTGATGGTATTGGTCATTTTTCTAATAAATGTCCACATAAGAAAAATAAAAGAAATGAAGAAGATGACTCTAAGGATAAACAAATATACAAAGGAAAAATAACCAAAAATGAATTTTTCAAGAAAATCCTTTGCACCAAAGAAGACAATTCATCATCAAACGAGGATGAAGTAAAAGAAAGTGATAAAGAAAGGGTTCTATTCATGGAAGTAGAATACTATGATGAAGAAGGAACCGAAGAAGAATATGAAGAGGAAGAGGTTGATTACAGAGAAGAACTGTTGAGTGCCATAGAAGTTATAAAAAGGGAAAAGAAGAAAAACAAGGCTCTACAGGAAGAACTAAAAAGAAAAGAGGGAGCTCAAAATCCAACTCTAAAGAACTAGAGTATATGATCACTAAATTAAAAATCTAAGTAGAAGAATATAAGAGAATTGAAACAACACTCAAAGAATAATTAGAATAAAGAGACAATATCATTGGAATTTTGGAAGCAGATATTGTTATATTGAGAAAAGGCCTTCAGAATAAAATCATGCAGAACAACTTTGAAGTTGTGGATGAGATTATTACCAGTCAAAGGCCTAATCGTGAAAATTTTGGACTAGGATACAACCGGATAGAAAAGGGCTCAAGATCCAAAACAATAGATCAAGAAACAAAACAAAGAAGCAATGCAGAGACATTCAGAGGATATAATGAGAAGGAAGAAGTCAAGAAGTTTCAAAAGGAAGATCACAGATATACTCTACCTCAAAGAATATTCAGAGTTCAGAAACGGCATCAGTCAAAAGTAAAAATATCTCAAGAAGAAGAAGGATTTAGAAAAGTAGCACCTTTAAGAAGATATCCAACTCCCAAGTATCAAACAATTTTTATTGGATTATGTTATTAATGTAATAATTTTGGTAACAAGGTTGTGAATTGCATATCCAACAGCAAAAACAAAAACAACTATGAAGGCTACATAAGAAATGCTTATCCAATAAGGCTTAATGAAATGCAGAGAAGAAGCTACAACAGGTTTGAATCTTTGAGTACCAAAGTGGAATACTACAAGTGCAACAAATTTGGACACATGGCCAAATATTGTAGAATAAAATTTCCTCCAAGAGAATCACAGTAAAACAACAACAATTACAGACAAGAATCTCAAAGACTATGGATAAGGAAGCAGAATCAATACACCAATGAAGAATGCACAATCTCTCTACAAGATCAACACAAGAAACATGGTTGGTATGTTGATAGTGGTTGTTCAAAGCACATGACAAGTGATAAGGACAGGGTTCTAACTTTAAAAATGGAAAGAGATGGGTCAGTCTCTTTTGGAAACGAAAACTCATCCAGAATCATTGGAAGAGGCACAATAAAGATTGGAAGTAAGGATGCCAAGGAATAAAATGTTCTGCAAGTGGAATATATGAAAAACAATCTTCTGAGTGTAACTAAGATGTGTGACCAAGGTCACAAACTTGTGTTTCATTCATAGAAATGCGAGATAAGAAAAGAATATTTAGGAAGAGTGGTAGAAACAGTTGTGAGAACTCCAAGCAACATATACGTACTAAGTGAAATTGGAAAGGAAAAGTATTGTCTAGGAAAAGAAGATGAAGTTTGGTTATGGCACGAACCAATGGGTCACATAAACTTTGATAATATTTTCAAGATCAACAGAAAGGAAGCAGACAGAGAAATTCCCCAGATCACGAAGCCAACAAATACATTATCCAAGCATTTTCAATAAGGAAACCAAACCAAGACCAAGTTCAAATCAAAGGAATAATCCACAAAAAGACCGTTGGAAATTGTGCATATTGATCTAGTTGGACCAACTAGAACAAAGGGTTTGAAAGGTGACAAACACTTTGTCCTAATAGTTGATGACTATACAAGAATGATTGTAGTTTGTTTTCTCAAGAAGAAGTCAGAGGAATTTGAGAACTTCAAAATGTACAAGGAAATGGTTGAAAATGAAATAGATTTGAAAATCAAATGTTTGAGATCAGAAAATGGAAGAGAGTTTACCTCAAAAGAATTTATGGAATTGTGCAATAAGCATGGGATAAAGAGGCAATTCTCTGTGGCCATGACACTACAATAAAATAGAGTCATTAAAAGGAATAACAAGACAGTACAAGAAATGGCTTGAACTATGTTAATGGATTCCAGGTTGACAGGCATTTTTTAGGGTACAGACAATGCATACCACAGTTCACATTCAAAATATAGGAATGCTTAGAAAAAATAGTGATAAAACTCCTTATGAGATATGGAAAGGAATACCAATGAATGTGAATCATTTCATAGTTTTTGGAAGCAAATGCTACATTAAAAGAGAAGATCGAAAAATCAGAAAGTTTGAATCTCGTGTTGACAAATGTATACATTTTAGGTACTCAAGCACAAGGAAAGAATACAAATGCTTCAATCTAAGGGTAAAAGCAATTGTGGAAAGGATCAATGTGACATTTGATGATACAGGTGGATGAAGGATAAAACAAGAATGAAAGGATTCAATGGAACAGATTCACAAAGAAAAATTAAAGGAAGAAGAAGTAGCATAAGAGGTAGAAGAAGAAGAGCAGTCAAAAGAAGAAGAAGAAGAGCAAGAAAAAAAAGATCTTCAAGTACATCCAAATACACAAAGCAGATGAATACATAAGAGTCATCCATCAAATCAGATTATCGAGAACAAAGATGCAGGAAATGAAACTAGAAGAAGAATCCATTCACCAAAACAGTTGCACCTAGCACTACTGTCAACAATTGAGAAAAAAAAAATTGAAGAAGCCAGCAAGGATGACTTTTGGATCAAATCCATGGATGAAGAGTTAGATTATATAGAGAAGAATAACACTTGGGAACTAATTCCACGGCCAAGGAACAAGAATATGATCGGTAAAAAGTGGGTCTTCAGAAACAAATTGAACAAAGATGGACAGGTTACCAAGAATAAAGCAAGATTGGTGTGTAAAGGTTACGCTCAGGTCGAAGGTATAGAGTTTGAAGAGACATTTTCCCTAGTTCCAGAATGGAAGAAATTAGATTGATCCTAGCTTATGCATTCTCCAAGAATATTAAAGTATATCAAATGGATGTAAAATCATCCTTCCGAAATAGGGATATAGAGGAAGAATTCTACATTGAGCAACTAGAATGATTTCAGTTGTCAGAGAATGAAAATTATGTTTTCAAGTTAAAGAAGGCCTTGTATGGTCTTAAACAGGCCCCTATAGCATGGTATTCTAGACTGCACAAATACTTACAACAAAAACAGTTCAGGAAAGGGAATGCAGACAACAACCTCTACATCAAGGTAAATCAAGACAGTATTTTGTTAATTGAAGTTTATGTTGATGATATTATCTTTGGAAGTGATTATGATAGGATGAGCCAAAAATTTTCAAAGGATATATAGAATGATTTTAATATGTCATTACTTGGATAATTATCTTTATTTTTGGGTCTTCAGATATGTCAAAGAAACCAAGGCATTTTTATCTATCAGACCAAGTATATCAGAGAAATGCTAAAGAGGTTTGGAATGGAATATTGCAAGCCAGTCAGTACTCCTATGCAAACCAATTGCAAGTTAAGTAAAGATGATGATTCAAAGGCTACAAATTAGAGACAGTACAGGTCAATGATTTGTAGCTTACTTTATGTGACATCCTCTAGACTAGATTTGATGGAGGTAGTTGGACAAGTGGCACAATTTAAAGAAACACCAAAGGAATCACATGTTTTTGCAGTAAAGAGGATATTCGGATATATCAAGGGTACAAAAGAGTTTGGATTATGGTATCCAAAGGGAAATGATCTATCACTTATTGCCTACACATATGTAGATTGGCCAGGTTGCATTGATGATCAAAGAAGTACAATTGGAGTAGCTTTCTGCTTGGGTGAGTGTTTGGTATATTGGCTAAGCAAGAAACAATCATCAATATCATTTTCTATAGTCAAAGCAAAGTATATTGTCATAGCAACATGGTGTACACAGGTCCTATGGATGAAACACAAATTGAAATATATACAGGTTGAGTATGATGAGCCCATTCCAATATTTTGTGATAACACAAGCACCATAAGTATCTCAGAGGATCCAATGATGCACTCCAAGACAAAGAACATTCCGATAAATTTTCATTTTCTATGGTAATAGGTTGTAGAGAAGAACATTCGAGTTGAGTATGTTGGAACCAAAGAACAGATTGCAAATATATTTACAAAAACACTTCCAAGGGGAGCTTTTGATTATCTTCGCCATAAACTTGGAATAGTTTCTTCCCCACAATAAATTTTGAATGTTATTCTTATATGTCATAGATTTACACGAGGAAACACCATGAAGAGGATAGAGGATAGTTCAGATAGGGGGAGTAGCCCCAAGGAAAGTTCTGTCTAGGGGAGCATCCCCGATGGGAAGTTACATTTTCCATTGATGTCAAAGGGGGAGAGATTCATCATATGCACAGAGAGAATGCACAGAAGCATGATTCTAGGGGGAGCGATTGTCACAGGGGGAGCATGAGTTTCATGAATTAAGTATTGCATCAAAGTGTTTCCATTAATGCCAAAGGGGGAGACTTTTTATTAATTGGGATGCTTGTCATTGATGTCAACCCTTGAAGCAATTTCGATATCTAATTATGGTATCCCCATAAGTGTGGATAAGGGACCCATGTTTGACATAGTAAATATGCAATGAAGATCAGTGCAATTACAGGAAATACTATCATAGATGGATAGTACATGTCATGTAATTTCTGGTGATATATGGTACATCACGTAGTTCCTCACGGTTGATGAGATATGGCTTAGTGAAGTTGGAGAACCCTCATGAGTTATGTAATGATCCCAAGCCATTATGCAAGGATCATCACTGTTTTGGTGTCTTTTTAAAACTTTTTCTGAGTGAGGTATTTCGTCAAACACTTTGTTGATCTACCTTTTAGATGTGTTTATATGTGTGTATGCAGCAAATAACAGAAAGAGATAACCATGGAACATACCTCAACCATATGCGATAATATAGACAAGCCAAAACATCTCAATTCTTCTTTATTCATAAAATAGAGAAACCTGCTACAATGAAGATGTCGATCTGGAATGCTCAATAGACGGCCAAGAAGATAGACAATAGATAAGAGCTGCTACAAAATGCTCCCGCTAATAAAAAAGATGCCTCCAAAGGTTGAATGAGAAATGAAGATCAATACAAGCAGATCTGAATGCCAAACTCTCCAGCTGAAGAATGTCGCGCTCCAATAGAAGGCTGAAACCCTCAATAAATCGGCCCTACTGCCAAAGGTGTCCAATCACCCTAATAAATATGCCAACTGGTAGATCAGGTGATGGTAAGAACAACCCAAGTGACCGAATCTCCAAGATCCCTCTTAATCTCTATAGATTTGAAATCCCCCACTGAATGGTACACCCCACTAAATGACTGAAACCCTAGATAATTCGACCCTGCTACCAAAAGTGTCCAATCACCCTAATAAATATGCCAACTAATAGATCGGGTGATGGTAAGAACAACCCAGGTGACCGAATCTCCAAGATCTCTCTCAATCTCTGTAGATCTGAAATC
>JZKD02S1885992.1:167242-180581 GCA_000966675.3 Picea glauca | reverse complement strand
ACCATACAAACAAATGTCCCTCAAGCAAGACAAGAAGGATAATAAATTATCACCAAAGTACTATGGCCCTTATAAGGTGTTGCAAAAGATTGGTACTATGGCATACAAATTGGAGGTACCTGCATCTTCATGAGTACATCCAGTTTTCCATGTTTCATGCTTAAAGAAGGTTATAGGCGACAACATCCCAGTTCAAACTCTATTGCCAGAACTTGACGAGGAAGGAAAAATCATATTGGAGCCTAAAGCCATCACTTACACAAGAATTCGCCAGCTGAGGAATAGATCCATTTCAGAGTATCTCATTAAATGGAGGAAACTACCAGCTAAAGATTCCACTTGGGAAGATGCGTCTTTTATACAGAAGCATCCAGAATTAATCAAGCGTTGCGGACTACACTTGTCTCAAGGGGAGGGGCATGTGAAGCCCTAATATTGCCTCTTTACCCCTTAATTGGGGCATATTATATCAGTAATGTTATTTTATTTATGTCGGCTTTAGGCCATTAGTTGTAATTATACCTCCTAGTCTTCTATATATACAAAGGAGACATTTTCATTTGGAATCATCTTGTACTTGAACATTTAAGTGGGGTAAAAGGAGGTTGCCCCCTCGAAGAGGCTTATTATCTGAAATTATCTCCTTTTCAAGGCATTGAGTACTATTTCTGAGGTTTTTCTATGCTATATTGATATTTGGTTCTTAACATCATGTTTAACCTGTTGAAATTTATCCTTCTCAACACCCGACAATTAGCTAAAAAAAAAATCACTTTATCTACTAAAAGCATAGTTGAGTAATCAAATAAACATTTAGCGGAAGCATAAATAAGGAAATCAAATCAAACACATAATAACACAAAACATTTCAGGTATAAATCCCTTGAAAAAACCCCAGAGGGAAAAACAATGATGAGAATGATTTTGTTATGCTAAAATCAGGGCTCCCGTAATAGGGATAGTGGCCCACTGAGAGAAATAAAACTACAGACTAACCTGGAAAGGTTTGACCTGTTGTACAACCAATTATGGCACACTTTTAGAGGCATATGTGATTCTCCTTCTTGTGAATCGTGTATATACATGATTCACCTTAATGTGAGCCATGTATCCGTACAGAAAATGTGTACGACAAGTTTCATACGATCTAGCACTCTTATGTGGCTTCCTCGAACTAAAACCCACCTACATATGCATATGTTCTCTCTTCTCCTTGATCTGATCTCTAGATGGAACTCCTTCTCTTTCCATATCCAAGATATTTTTGAATATTTCATGTGTCTGTCAAGTGTCTTTCTCCTTCACCTTAGCCTTGCTTTTATAATCATGAGTTATGTAACATACCCAACCCCTCAGTGGCATTTTAAGGAGTGGGGCATTAACATTTATTTTTCCTTACACTATCTCTATACTTTTCATTGATAGCACCATCATATTCTGCTCGACGAGAGATTTCCAACTACTACAACCATGCTTACTTATGAGTTTGGGATCAAAGGATATGGCCTTATATGGTTTCTCAAAATCATAATTTCGACATCCAACACATTTTCACGTAGCATCCACATGGCACTTCATCACTCGTTATCTCCATCGTAGCAACATCATGACGTTGATGTAGTGCATGCCCCAACTCAGTGTTGTGGAGATTCTATCCTCATAAGCCTATCTTCATCATCAAATTTCACTTTGGCAAAGTGCCACAACACATTCAGACTGTCCCGACAACGAGACATTGTTCGACCCTTTACCAAATCCAATGATCCTCAAACCCCTCATACTACATTCTTAGGTGAGTCAGCGATTTAACTTACCCACAAGTTAATGATCGTCTCTTCGTTTACATTCATTAGATAAATCAGGGGAAACTACGACTGTTTAACGGTTGAGATTAAATCTTCACCCCGCGCTGAACGATGGTCCATATTTCCTATCCTTTTCTCTAATGTTGGTACTCATAACCAACACTCTACAATTTTAAATCCTAAACCATGGTGACAACACATAGGGATCAATGATCTAGATCTCTTCATCGCATCCCCGACGAAATCGATGGTTGTCAAGGTTCTCAACCTATTTCATCGTCATCACTCTATAGATGACATTTAACTCACCATTCCCTTTCTTTCGATGATCATGCTTCAAGAATAAATGGTATAGAACCACTGACCTATAGATATGATGACCAGTACTAAAATCAAGATTGAAAGAACCTCCTCACCCAATGCGACCCACGTTATTCCCATTAACCGATCTTCTAGCAACATGTGTTACCACTTTTACACATTCACTGTCGAGTAGAAAGATCGCATCATCATGACATCCTCACCCTAAGTGTGATCTTTTAGAGATCAACAATGGAGGATATGATTATTTTAAGTACATGTCGATGATTCTCGTCAATCCTTATGCCACTACATGGTCCACACTTCCATGGAGAAACCTTCACTTCCCACTTTAAATCATCTACGACGATGTGTGTAGCATCGATGGCATAGATCTCCCTTTGTCATCTTGACCAGATCGATGACTATCGTTCTATCTCTAATATTTATCATCTTCGCTGAAATTTTGGATATTATGGCTCTCATTCATTCCCGATGATAAATATTTTTCGATAAAGGGTTGAGATTCACTCATCCCACCCCATCGACGATCATTATTTCTTCTGACTCGTCTCATTTTTCCTCAATTAGTTAGCCCATGGGTTGGGACAATCATTTTTCTGAGTTCTATTGGGCTCTATCTGGGTATTCTAAGGTCTACTAGTATTCTTTGTCCATAGTTGGTCACTTAGCCTCATGAATTCATAAGGCCTTATAAATATTACAATCTCTCTTCAACATATTGGATATTCTCTTAGGGTTCAGGGTCCTCCCTTCCTCACAAAGAATTTCCCGAGTTACGGGTCATCCCATCACTGGCTAAGTGATTTGTTTTTCCATGTCCTGCAAACTTTCCTCTAACAACTCAGGGTCTTCGGGGATACAACGATCTATACTCGTTTAGTCTCGCAATTGACACATAATTTAAATGCCATAGTAACATAACCAAATTCTCATAGATTTTGTAAAATCATTTATAAGTATTTACATTTCCCATAGTATCAGACATTTACATGCACATATCATTCATATTCATTTTTTCAACACTTATCTAAGTTAAACACTTATTTGATAAGGAAATTCTCCAACACTGACTGACTAAGGGATGATTCCTTTCCTCCCAACCTTAGGCTTCACTGTAGAGTTCTTTCCTACAATATTCCACCCATGTTCCAAGCCATGATACCACCAGGGAAAATTCACTCTGTCAGGTTCCCACCTCCCACCGAGCTCAGGGTTTCTACAGGTTTATCAGGTGGTTTATCAACTGGATTTTATCTACACAAGGGATTCCCTTCTCTGATAAACAATCCCTCATTGACCTCCCCTTGCCAGTGTTAGTTTATTTCTAGTAAGCACCAAGATGTATCCCACTATTTCTCTAGTTCGAGATCCAGGTATCTCATTTCAGGGTGATCATCAACAACTTAGGAAAGATTCCTATATTCTTCAAGGAAAATTATTCTTATCCTTTCTCTCTTCAATCAATATCCATGAATATCTTCATGAGATGAGTTTCTCATCCCAATCATTCTATGCACTTGTTGGTTATGCTTGTTCTCCCAATCGTTCCACTATCTGAATCTCTATATCTTTTGTTTCATGTTTTGTATACCCTTACATGCATTATGTTCTTCTTTCCTATCCCCTCGGGAACATCATATCTTCTTGCAGACACCACTTGCAATTTGTGGTTCTCATTTCTAAAGAAGAAGATCCACAGGTTCTTATTGTCGGGTCATTTAATTGTCCCTTTCCTTCTTCAGGGGTCAACTTCCAACATTCACTAACTGTTCCAACCACCCCTATAGGATGCAACTCCTTTTATTGGTCATGTGGATCTACACAAGTATGGTACACTAAAGGTGTGAGTTTGTGCTTAGAAAGAATAAGTAATCTTGTTAGACAATCTTCCTATTTTCTTCACAAATGCATTTCAGCTTCCTTTACACTCAAACATTCAATCAACCCCTGATTTTCCAGCTTCCATTGGTGTATCATGGCCAACACTGTTAAGGTTTCTCCTTCTCATTCAATGGTTTTGTATTTTTATTAAATAAAACATAGTCACATGTTTCATAACACACATCATATAATCTTACCATAATTATAGTCTCAGGGAAAACATAGTGTTGCAAGTTATAATATATTTCTAATATCAAAAGTGATCTAGGGTTGAGATTACTTCTCACGCTCACTTGAGTTTTAGATTACATTTTGCACGCTAAGTACTTTTATTATGTTTCTTAAATAAATCAATTAACTAATTACATATTTAATTAATAAAATCAATTTACTTTAATAATTTCTTTAGTTAAAGTAATTTCAAGAGTAGAAGGATTTGGATGATTCCCACACGTCTAGACACATATACTTGTGTGGAAATACATATTCGATGCTACCACTAACATCAACACTCCCTCTTAGAAAGGAAGATATTCTACACCACTCCAAGTCTATCTCTGAAAAATAAAAACTTCCCTTTCTCCAAGGGTTTGGTCAAAATATCTGCAACCTGCTCATCTCTAGAAATATATTGAAGCTTCACTGCTCCTTTCTGGATCCTATCCCAAATGAAGAGATATATTATCTCAATATTCTTGGACCTGTCATGGAATGCTAGATTCTCATAGATTTTGATACAACTCTGATTATTGCAGTATACCATCGCTCCAACTCTTGACCAAATAAACCTGTAAGTAATTTCTGAATCCAAATGGCTTCATAGCTAGCCATAATTGTTTCCATATAATCTACCTCTTCTAAACTGGTTGCTACAAAAGTCTACTTCCATTCAAACCAATTAATCATTGTTGATTCCAAGCTAAAGCAACACCCCCAGGTGCTCTTTCTGTTGGAAGATTGGTTGTTGTCATTGATGTCAACCCTAGCCATTGGCTTTTGGACCCCACAGTTGATCGAAGTAGGTAGACATGAAGGAAATTACACATGCATATACAACACCCATGGATTGATAGTATAAGTCACTCCACTTCCGGTGGTATGTGGTACGTCACATGGATCCTCGCGATTGAGGAGAAATGAATTTTTGAAGATGACAATGTGAATTGAAGCAGAAACTACATGTCAACCCTAATATTAAAATGAAGTGACATAAATGGTATAACTAAATATAATTATACATTAATTTTTCAACACACACAAGTTTATTAATGAACAAGGATATATAAGTCAAATTTCTGAGGAAATATGAAGTAAAGAAGGCCGAATTTCAA
Organism: Picea glauca; assembly: GCA_000966675.3. Classification (NCBI taxonomy): domain Eukaryota; kingdom Viridiplantae; phylum Streptophyta; class Pinopsida; order Pinales; family Pinaceae; genus Picea; species Picea glauca. The sequence goes on along the minus strand of JZKD02S1885992.1, from coordinate 175,240 downwards.
GGGAGGATGAAGTATTTTGGTGATGTGTTCTAAGGTATATTATTTGCAGTTCATCTTACCATTTTCGCTATAACTTTGTTTCTAGAAAAATTCATACAGTGAAATTCAAAGGATATTAAGAAGATATATCTAGGTACCTGTGGTAAAAATTTCAGCTCTTTATTCGCTATAATTTTGGAGATACACTCTGTGAAAGATATGGTTTATTACTAGTCATGAAGCTAGTCATAAACAGGTGATCTACGTAAAACCATCATAACGTCTTCATAGAGAATACAAATGAAGTGATACCAATTGCATTGGAAATATTACGAGCTATAGTTTCCTTTGTATGAATTTCATAATCTGATGTTAAATATTGAGTGTGGGGCCTTATGTATAAGTTCTCTCTCCTAAATAAACCAGAATTGAATAAGGTATACCATTTTCTCTATAAATCCTTTTCTGGGAGGATTCAAGGAGTGAAACTTGGAGGTGTTTCAGAGAATACATTGAGTAATATTATCTACAGGATCAGAGTATTCCAAGAAGTGAATAATTGCATAAGTTGAAGAAGTCTTAGGAAGCATTATCAGGTTCTATGTGATGGTTGGTTGATGGTGATAAATTAATGTAAAGTTTTATCATCTCTCATGTATTCTTGGGTGGAAGGAAGGGGAAAGGATGGAGAGGTCAACCCTATCTTGATATTGGAGGATTCTATCTGCATCTTGGAGGTTTATCTCTCCCTTTATATTTGGAAGATGTAGATACCTTTGGAAGTCATTAATTTTTAACAATTATACATGATTACTTCTTATATATTATGCATGGTGTATTAGTGTATCTCTTATACTATTCTTCATTTTTCTTTGGATAGTCTTCATTGTTGATTGGATATAAATTGAATACATGATCTTATTCAAGTACAAGTTCAAAAATACTAATTTCTCTAAATACTAATTCACCCCCCTCTCAGTATTTCCAACAATTGGTTTCATGGTCAGTTTCCTTCAGAACAGTTTAACCACTAGAAGGAAAATATCGAGCGGAGATGGATGAACATGAGCACATTCCAAATGGGATTCAACAATTTGATGGAATAAATTATGCATACTGGAGTGATAGAGTGAAAAATTACCTAACAACTTTGGGAGTAGACATTTGGTACTCAGTTGTAAATGGCTACATAATCCCACAGAATGCTCCAACCGATCCAAATGAGAAGAAGCTTATGAGTTGTAATTCAAAAGTCAGACATGTTATTCTAGGAGCATTGGCACCAACCATTGTTATAAAAGTGATGGGTTGAAGCACTGCTAAAGAGGTATGGGACAAATTCAAGAGTATCTATGAAGGTGATCCAAAATTTAAGAAGGTCAAACTTCAACGACATAGAGAAAAATTTGAAAATAGATGAAAATGAAGATATTGAAACCTATTTTCTTAGAGTTGATGAAGTCATTAATTCTATCATAGGATTAGTTGAAGATCTCAATGAATCCTTGGTTTTACAAAAAGTGTTGAGATAACTTCTCTTGAAGTATGATGCTAAGGTCTTCGCCATGAAAGAAACTAGGGACTTAACCAAAATGACAATGGACGAATTACATGGGTATCTTATAGCATATAAAATGAGAACAGGTATAGAAAGTGACCAGCAAAACAATGAAGCATCCTTTAAATCCATAAATAAGAAAAAATACAAGGACAATGACCTTGATGAAGAAATAGAAAATTTCGTAAGAAGGCTCCAGAAGGGAACTGACAGATACAAAGGTAAGTCTCCTCTCAAATGATTTAACTGTGGTATAATAGGACATATTGATGAAAAATACTACTATAAAAAGAGAAGTCTCGACAATAAAAAGAGATTCTACTCCAAGGATGATGACATCTCCTCAGATGAGAGTGATGAATAAGATAATGATGGAGGAGAAGTCCTCTTCATAACCCGAGAAACCTAGGATGATGATCACAAGAGTTCTAAATAAGAGTAAATCATTTTTGAAGAATATTCAGATGAAGAAGCCAACCTTGATTCCTTTTTGGGATACAAAGACAATGTAGAGAGTGAACAAGAAGATGAGAATCTTGAAAATTTGAAGCATGTTGAAAATGAGAATAGCAAGCTTAGAAACAAAAACATAATACTAAAAGGTGATTTGAGTAGTTGTGAAGAACAGAATTACAAGCTTGAAAAGACCATTGGTAGTTTGAAGGAACAATTATAAGATTATGAGATATTGAATGCAGAATTGGATCACACAAAAGGGGAGCTACTATTGACATTAGAAAAGTTGAATAAGTTTGAAAAAGGGACTAAAACATTATATGATATCCTTAGCAGTCAAAGATCTTCAAACGACAAGACAAGACTAGGATACAATGATAGTTTGAAAACAACAAAAAAAGAGAAGGAAGATGAAAATGATGAAACCGACACTCTAGAGCAAGTTGAACAACAAGATAGAAGACTAGAATTTAGAAGGAATGAGACATCAAGAAGATCCTCTCCCATTAGGTATGAAAGCAATCATTATGAAGGAAACTACAAAAGAATAGATCATGAACCCAGATGGACCACATCAAAATTTATTTCTTGGACATTGTTATACTAGTGGAAATTTTGGACACAAGGAAATCAATTATAGAATCAATGAAAGGAATAACTACACAAGCTACATGAATGGTGCAAATAGTAGATATCAAATTGTTCGTAGACCTATAAATAGAAATTATAATCCATTTGACCCATTAATGAATCAAAATATTGTATGCTACAAGTGCAATAATCTTGGTCACAAAGCACGAGATTGCAGAGAGATGAAGGAAGATAATCCTATGCCAAATGTCCCTATACCAACTACAACATGGAAAAGGAAACAAATTCCACACAATGAAAACTTCTGAATAGCATTGGTCGCTAAGAATGAAAATAAGAAGATGAATAGTTCATAGACACTGGGTGCTCATCTCATATGACCGGAGATCAAAGAAAATTTGTCATCTTGAAGAAAAAGGGTGGAAATGTTGCATTTGGAGATGACTCATCTACAAAAATACTTGGAAAAGGAACTGTAAATATTGGAAGTGAAAATGTAAAAGAAGGAAAAGTCTTATTGGTTGAATATCTGAATCATAATCTCCTCAGTGTTAGCAAAATATGTGATCAAGGATACACTTTTACGTTTGACTCCCGAAAATGTAAAATCAGAGAAAATAACTTAGTAAGATTGGTTGCAACTGCAACAACAAGACCGAACAACATATACATACTAGACATGAAGAAGAGAGAGAAGACATAAGCCACACAAAAGGATTCCAAGGAATTAAAAGACCCAAAGACCAAAAATAAGGATGAAGTATTATTGAGTGCCACATGTTCAGGGGGAACAACCCCAAAGAACAAGGTCACCTTATGCCATTGAACTCAAGGGGAGAAACACCATCATTTTCCATTGATTTCAAAGGGGGAGAGAAATTGGGATCATGATGACAAGGGGAGCATGAGTGTTTCCATCAATGACAAAGGGGTAGATTGTTGGAAGATTAGTTGTTGTCATTGATGTCAACCCTAGCCATTGGCTTTTGGACCCCACAGTTGATAGAATTACATAGACATGAATTAAATTAAACATGCATATACAACACCCATGGATGGATAGTATAATTCATGCCACTTCCTTTGGTATGTGGCACGTCACGTGGATCCTCACGATTGAGGAGAAATGAATTTTTGAAGATGACAATGTGAATTTAAGCAGAAACTACATGTCGGCCCTAATGTTAAAAGGAAGTGAAATAAATGGTATAAATACATCTCATTATACATTCATTTTTAAACACACACAAGTTTATTAATGAACAAGGATATATAAGTTGAATTTCTGAGGAAATTTGAAGTAAAGAAGGCTGAATTAAGGGAGGATGAAGTCTTTTGGTGATGTGTTCTAAGGTATGTTAGTTACAGATCATCTTACCATTTTTTATATAAATTTGTTTCTATAATGATTCATATGGTGACATTAGGATTATATTGAGAAGACATATCTAGGTACCTGTGGTAAAAATTTCAACTCTTTATTCTCTATAATTTTGGAGATACACTCTGTGGAAGATATGATTTTTGACTAGTCCTGAAGCTAGTCATAAACAAGTGTTCTGGGTAAAATAATCATAACGTCTTCATAGAGAATACAAATAAAGTGAGATCAATTGCACTGGAAAGACTATGGGTTTTAGTTTCTTGCATACAAATTTCATAATCTTATGTTAAATATTGAGCGTGGGGAATTCTATACAAGTTCGCTCTCCTGAATAAACCAGAATTGAATAAGGTCTACCATTTTCTCTATAACTCCTTTTCTGGGAGGATTCAAGGAGTGAAACTTGGAGGATTTTCAGAGAATACATTGATTAATATTATCTACAGGATCAGAGTATTCCAAGAAGTGAATAATTGCAGAAGTTGAATAAGTCTCAGAAAGCATTATCAGGTTCTATGTGATGGTTGGTTGATGGTGATAAATTAATGTAAAGTTTTATTATCTCTCATATATTCTTGGGTGGAAGGAAAGGGAAAGGATGGAGAGGTAAATCCTCTCTTGATATTAGAGGATTATATCTTCATTTTGGAGTTTTATCCCACCCTTTATATTTGGAACTTGTAGCTACCTTTGGAAGTCATTACTTCCTTTGAACAATAATACATGACTACTTCTTATATATTGTGCATGGTGTATTGGATAGTATTCATTTTTTATTGGATATAAATTGAATACATGATATGATTGAAGTACAAGTTCAAAAATATTAATTTCTCTAAATACTGATTCACCCCCCTCTCAGTATTTCCAACACTTTCTGTCTACTACACTATCTACCCAATCCAAATCTATATATCCCTACAACTCTACTACATCTCTTCCAATACATCTCAATCCATACTCCATTGTACCTATCAAGTACCTGAGCACATGATTTTTTGTGATCTAATGCACTTGCCTTGGATCTACCATGAACTGACTCAAGGTGTTCATAAAAAAACAAATATATGGCATGGTGTTGACCAAATACATCAAGGACCCTACCAACTAATTGTATATCTTGGGATCCACCAACTCTGAATATGAATTGTTAATCTTCTTCAGACTTGTAATCATAGTTGTATCCACTAGTTTATAGTCCTCCATCCTAAATATCCTCAATATATCTATTGCATACTTCCCTTGTCAAATGAATATCTCTCTCGATAACTTTCATACCTATAAACCCAAGAAATAATGCATCAAACCAATGTCCTTCATCTCGAACTCACTAGCCAAATCTTCTTTTCACCTTGCAATAAGATCCTCTACCCCTGTGAGAAATAAATCATCAAGGTACATAACCAAGATGAGAGGATAATCTCCAGAAAGTATGAATTACAAGTTAGGATTTGCCTCACTCTTGGTAAATACCATACTCTAAAAGTATCCATCAATCCTGGAATACCATGCCCTGGGTGCTTGTTTGATTCTATACAAGGCTTTCTTAATCCTACACACATGAGACTCCCTCCCATTTACCTCAAATCCCTGAGGTTTCTCTATGTATAATTCCTCCTCAATGATCATGTTAAGGAACATTGTTTCCAAATCTGTCTGATGTATCCTCCACTTCATTAGTGAAGCAATATGAATAACAGCTTGAATAGAAGCATAACTCGTGACTGGAAAAAAATTATCCTCATATTCCACTCCCTATTTCTAGGAGAATCCTCTTTCCACAAACATCTCCTTGAACTTCTCTATGCTACCATATGCAACATGCTTTATCTTGTAGATCTCACAACTGAATTCCCCTCTGATCTCAACACTATGTCCCAAACATCATTCCTCATAATAGAGGTGTACTCCTCTACCATGGCATCCTGGCATACCTGTTGATTTGTTGCTTCCTAAATAATGGAAGGTTCAACATTAATGATTGTACTCATAAGATCCATATAGTTTGAAAAATTCTTTGAAGGACTACTTTCTCTGACCACACCCCTAGGATCCTCAATAGGATCCCTCAATGTCTGTACTAGCCACTCAGGTCTCCTAATAGGGATGGAAGGGGATAACTCCTCCTCTCCACCTAAACTATGAATTGTTGATTTTTTCTCATCCTTCGGAGCCTAGTGATTCTTGTCCTATGTCAGTACTAATGATTCTTGAGTACTCCTAGATGCTAAGTTCTTCTCAAACTTCACATCTCTACTCAAAAATATCTTCATGTACATTGGAATGAAGATCATGCAAGACTTTGAGTTTTCATTGTACCCCAAAAATATACCCTTATGTCCCGAAGGATCTAGCTGAGGGTTGTCTAAGATTATCAGCTCCCTCTTGATCCCTGCCTTCTTGTAGAAATCATTGAATTCATTGGAGGTGTACTCTACCCCATTATCCGACCTCAATACCTTGATCTTATTACCCATTTGATTCTCTATATGAGCCCTAAACTCCTAGAACTAGCTGAATACATCATCCTTGGTCTTCATAAATAATATCTAAGTTTTCCTAGAAAAATAATCAATAAACATCACATAGTATGGAGATCCTTGTAATAACACCATCCCACTCACATCTCAGTGAATAAGATCCAATATCCCCTTGGACCTACTCTCGATGATAGGAAAATCAACCTTGGCATTCTTACCAAGTACACATCCTTTGCACACTCCCTGTTGCACAATTCTTAACTTTGGAAGACTTGTAACAATCTCCCTCAGAATTGGAAATGCCCTATACTGTAGGTTTCCCAACCTCATGTGCCACAACTCATAGGTTGTCACTATCGTGTACCAAATCCTAAATAGGATTTCCCTACAACTTGTATAAAGTGCCTTCTCTAACCCTAATGACCACTATGCTATCTGGGCTATCTTTATCTAGACGTATGAGTACCTGCCCTCTCTAAAAAGTAATGAAAAAACATCTATTCTCCATAGATGATACTGAAAGAAAATTATTCTTCAAACCTGCTACGTAAATCACATCATGGGCATCGAACGAAACTCTTGACTCGAGATGGAATGTAAATATTCCCTCTCCTTTTAATGCATAATTGGCATCATCACCAAGATCCACGTGAACCTTTGAGTCCCTCTTAGTCATATTGCTAAATAGATCCCATGCTCGTGTCATATAATGAGATGCACCCACTACTACATATTGGAAAATTTGCGACGACCACTTGCGACGAAAGTACTCTTTCGTCGCAACATGCAAGAGAAAAAGTTCATCTTTTCTAAATCTACCCCGTATTCATCGCAATCTCGACGCCTACAGTTTGACTAAATTATTATGGTCAATGTTCGTCTCATGAGCGATGCCTGTAGATTGTCCGTCTCTCTTGTGACGAACGTTGACCATAATAATTTAGTCAAAATTTACCGTTGAAAATGACCTAAAATAAATAGGTGGAAAAAAATTATTTTTAGGTCACTATCGTCATAATTGTGATGATAGTGACCTCAAATTGGCCTATAAATATTTGACAATTTAAAGATGTTGCGACAATCTTGCTATAGAAACGACGATTCCGAAAGAGTATTTTTGTGCAGAAAAATGTCGCAGAATGTTGTTAGAGGTGGGAAAAAAAGTAAAGCGGGTGAAAAGGGTGATGGTAGATGTTATTTCCCTAGTAAAAAATGTTGCCTTAGACGTCCCGTAAGAATTTTAATAGAAACAGCTACAAAACATTGTCGGAGATATGGTCACATTGATGGCAGATCGAATGAATATCGTCCCATGGTAATTAGCTATATATTCATTATCTTTTTGTATTTTTTCTATTTCATATAAAATTAAATATATGTATATATATTGTTTGAATGTTTGTTATAGTATACAATAATTTTTCATGATTGTTTATAATTATAAAGTTAGAGTTTCCCTCTAACTTTCCGCAGAATATTGCACCAAGTATTAGTAGAAATGATGTTGTACAAGCTGAGGAACATCATCATGACCAAGAAAATGAGGATCT
>JZKD02S1885992.1:132861-148482 GCA_000966675.3 Picea glauca | reverse complement strand
ACATGTTACAAATTATATAACAGATGGAGTTTGCAACTTGCAAGTTGCATGCATAGCACATTGCATAAGTTAAAAATATTAGAGCACAAACTTCTCAACACGTGCACCCTCACAAGTCACTGGGATTCTTTGGAAATTGGACCGTATCACATCTTATAGGTTTAAAATTGAAGGTTAAGAGGAAAGAAAAGATCAAGGATTCAGAAACACTGTTGAAAACTTGCATGCAACTATCCATATAGGTAAGGCTCATTAATATTAAATTGCAATTACAATGATGGAAATTGTCTTCATTTGGCTGAAGAGAAAACACCTTCTTGCACACTTGTTTTCTCATTTTATTTTTCTTTTAAGAATCCACATTTAAATACCTTCCCCCATGTTTTTAATGTCATCTTTGTTGATAATAAAAATAAACATGGGCGAGGCATGAGTCTCACAAGATCTATTTTATTTCATTTTTTAAAACATTAGTAGTTGTTATTTAAAAAACCAAATCCAAAAGAATTCAGTAACATTTATTATTTCATTATATTAATAACAAAAATTGGTCGTGTATTCATGACAAAAGTTTTAAAAGAACATATAATACATATGATTTAAATGACGGGAAAAAATAAATGTAAAGTGTCACGGGAAGGTTCAATTTTAAAACAAACCTATCATAAAAAATTTACTTGACCGATAGGAGTGCCCGTCAAATTTATACTCTAGTGGAGGTGGATTCACACTTTTCAAATTTATACTCTAGTGGAGGTGGATTCACACTTTTCCATTTTTAGAAATACGTTAATAATTTTAGAGCTCATTATTATTCAATAAAATTAATATTACTAGGTATTTAAGAATATTACATATGTTTCACAACAAGAATTCCCAACAAAAAAAATCCATGAAAACTACAAAAATAATATTAACATGTATTCAATATTGAAAGAGTATTTAAATTATCTACAAAAATAATATTAACATGTACTCAATATTGAAAGAGTATTTAAATTATCTACAAAAATAATATTAACATGTATTCAATATTGAAAGAGTATTTAAATTATCTACATAATACTTATGTGGATAGAACCATAAGATAAAGCAATGGGAACCACAAAAATCATATTAACATATATTCCATGATGAAGAGTTCATAAATTATATAAAATACTTCATATGGTATAATGACAAGTTAAACACGAGTTATACATCAAACATTATAATGACAAGTTAAACATGAGCTATACATCAAACATTCATACTCTTGAATGTAAATTCATATAGAGATGGAGACTATCAATCAATTCTAATCTCCGAAGTCTCAAACCCTAATTCATCTATTATCATTATTTAACATATCAAACATTTAATAATAATAAATATAAGAACTATTGAATTTGTTTTTAGAAGCCTAGCCAAGACAAAACATAAAGGTAAGGCAAGACATTTACAACCCCCTCTCTTCTACCCAAAGGATGCTTCTGAACCTTCATGGCACTCTGCACAGTGCCCTTCACCTTCTCCCCTGCCTACATAAAATCAATGTAAAATCCATTCATTTCAATATATTGGAAATGAAAAGAAGCTTTCAAATTCATTGTTAACTCGTTCAATTAAAAAAAATCCCATTTTCTAATAAAATAATCAATTTGTTGCAAGAAGGAGTCTATTCCTTCCTTCCCCTATTGGGATTTCTCCTTGGCAGTTTGAGTGGCCTGAAAGGCCTTTTTTATTGCCAACTGACCAACTGCCTTGGCCTTCACATTGAATCTAACAAGAATCATTAAACAGATCTTTCACAGTTTCGTGGACTACGCTATCATGCAAGACTTATTTATACTAATCATGAATAGTGATATTTGTTTTTATAAAAACTTTTAAACTTAATTTCTCACTATTTTCACCTTCATGTATCATTCTATCTATTAAAATGAAAACTTTATAATTGGATTCATATGTCATCCTAAAAAATAAAGACGAAAACACTAATGAACAAAAAGTGTAGTTAAGTTTCCCAATACTATATGATTGGGAAAGTTCATGGAAAATTTTCATGAAGATACATATCATGTAACAATATCAATCCCAATACTATATGGTTGGGAAAGTTCAAGAAAAAATTTCACAAAGATTCATATCATCTAACAATATCAATCCCATTATAAGAAGTTTTAAAAAATCCCCATACTATATGGTTGGGAAAGTTCAATAAAAAATTTCACAAAGATTCATATCATATAACAATATCAATCCCATTATAAGAAGTTTAAAAAAATAGTAAAACAAAAACTCAACATAAAAATATATTACTGTGATAAGATTAATAATTATCATAAAAGTAGTATAAATGATCTTGTTGACGAGTTTTTTAAGGCATGTGTAAAAAACATCATACATGATGATAAGTAAATATGTGAAAGTATATGTAACAAGTCTTGCATTAGAGCTTAGTCCCTGTAGAGTAATGGACTAAATTGTCATGATGGACACGTCCACTCTGAAGAAGCCTACAAACTCTTTGTTCTATGCCATGCCTAAGTCTCAAACTCTCAGGTATATAGGTCTTATATTTTCCCCGATTGAGTACTATATTATATAAATGTTTGATTGATATCTCTATCTTTTCAAGCATATTTAACAATCATTTCCTTCTTATTAATTATACCATGACTAATAAAATTATACACTTTTCTATAATCTAAATAAATTAAAATTACACAATCTACATAAATTAGAATTAAATAAAATATAATTATAATTTTTTCTAACTTTCATTTACATATATATCATAACACCAAAGCACCAATCAAATGCTACACTTTGTGGGTGGTGGTTGTACCACCAAACCACTTATCGATAGATGATATTTCTAGAGAACAAAAGCTTAAATCGTTATGACTCTAGCCTTCTCCTAATTTGACATCCACCGGAGAATAAAATTACAGTAGGAGACGGACGCATTATATAAACTCTAGAGTACTCCTATCTACCGTAGGGAGAATAAAATTCCATTAGGAGACGAACGCATTATATAAGCATATAAAAATCACAATAGGAGAATAAAATTCCATTAGGAGTACTCCAACGATTATATTCCAACGAAAAAAAATATTTCAACGATTATAAAAATAAATAAATAAATAAAATGAGATGTTTCGATCCTCGCCTAATTTAATTTGTACAGTGCAGATGTGGATGTGATTGAGATGTATGGATATATAAGCACGAATTCAAACACAAGTTCAATTCTTTGAATTCTAGATTTTTATTTTTATCAATTTATAGATTTTTGTAGTGAGTGTGCATTCAAATTTTTCTTTCTTCAATAATAAATGTATTTTCCCTTGTGTTAATATTCTATTAAAAAAAATTCATTATAATTTATTACACTTTGAAGTAATATTTTATACCTTTCAAGTTTCATCTTAAGAATTAAATTATTTTTTCAGAGTGGTTTGTGGTTTGTTTAATCATATGTTAGTTACATATTTATAAATAAATAAAAATTATTGGTGGAATATTTTTATTTTATTTTTATTTTTATCTACTATTTTTTAAAATCTTAGTGCTTTGAAAAATAAATTAAAAACATATTGTACAACACATCTATAGAAGCAATGAACTTTGTTTCTTCTATCATGATGCTAGGGTTTTCACTCATAAAGCTAGGGTTTTCATGATGCACTCATATAGCTCGGGTTTTTCGGGCCAAAAAGTTAAGATTGTCCACAAATTACTCTCCAAAATAATACAGTGGAAGATGCATCTGCCCTGGAAATAAAATACAAATTTTCTTTTCACATCACTGCAGTGAATGATGATATCTGTCAAATCAGCAGAGACCAAAAGCAATGGAAATGGCAAAGCAAATGTTGATAACTTTTCTGATGATTGCATTTGGGAATCGAATAGAATCAAATCAAAATCACATCCACAACAACAAGCAAAAACCTCCGCAACAGTTTAGAAAACAACTGCTTCTTATTGCTAAGTGATTATGAGATGAAAAAGTAAGAGCTCGGTAAATATAGGAGGACTATGCTAAGGGGAATATGGAGGCACCAGGTATGAAATGCCGCTCTCAAACGATAAACATTACAGTACAGAAATTTTGAGAATGTCTTTATACCTGTAATGGCACTTAATTTCTGTCACACACATATAGCATTTTGACATGAAGGAGGGCGGCACAGTATATAGATGGTCTGCAAAAATATTCGTCCGAATCTGGGTAACCGAAAATTGATTTCAAAGCAGATTATAGCTATTCTGGATCCCATTACGTCTTATTGCATTACAGATATTCTGATCTGAATCAGATTACGGCAGATAACTGCTTATGACTGGAGATAGAAGCCATGTATTAAAAGGCCTTGAAACTGAGAGGAACCAGCTCCTCCATAAAGAAGAAACTACCTGGAGGCAACGTTGCAGAACTAATTGGCTCAAATGTGGTGATCTCAACACCAAATACTTTCACAATTATGCAAGCTCTTGCAGGAGTAAAAATCACATCTGGGAGATAGTTGCTGCGGATGGTTCTCTCCATAGAGGACAGCATGCATTAAAATCAGCTGTTGTTAATTACTTCAAACCATTTTTTGAGGCGAACCTCTCTGCGAATCTGCAGAGACTTCAGTTACTGTTTCTTCCCACGTACTGTAACTGGGGAAGATTCATTTTACCTAGACAGCCCTTGCAAGAGATTTTAACTGCTCTAAAATCTTTCTCCAAAGATAAAAGCCCAGGCCTAACGGCTGGGGGTAGAATTTTATCTACACTTCTTTTATTTGGTTGGCCCGGATCTTCTGGAGCTAGTGGAAGGTGGCTGGTGCTTTAAATTCGATCTTTCTTACTCTTATTCCTAAAGCTGCCACCACCTCTACCTTTGGCAATTATAGGTCTATCCCTCTCTGCAATCTTTGCTATAAACTCATATCTAAAGTTATTGCTTCCAAGATAAAGCCCATCCTCTCTGGGATCCTTTCGAAAGAACAGCTGGGATTTTTAAAAATACACCAGATTCTTGATGCTATTGGCCAGGAGTGCTTACATAGCATCAAATCTAAAATTTCAAAGGCGCTTATCCTCAAATTGGATCTCAAGAAGACCTTCGACTACATCGGCTAAGACTTTCTCAGATTGATTTTAACCCAGACAAGTTTCAACCACTCATTGATCAGGTGGATCATGAGCTGTGTGGTGAGTGCAAATCTAGCCATCTTGATCAATGGTGAATCCTCTTCTTTCTTTTGCATTGAAAGAGCACTGTGGTAGGGCTGCCCCCTTTCACCTCTACTCTTCATTATGGCTATGGAAGCCTTGAGTCTTGTTCTCAAATCAGGCCAAGCAGAGGGAAAGATCTCTGGAATAAAGGTGTCCAAGACCATCAAGGTATTACATCTTCTTTTTGTCGATGATGTCCTCATCATGACAAATGATTCTATATAGGATTGGAAGGAGATTAAAGAGATCTTAAAAATCTTCTACAGCTCCACGGGCTTGTCGATCAATTGGGAGAAATCAACTTTCCACTTCGCAAATCTACATCAACACACATTGGATCAACTTAAAGGTATCTTTCCTTATATTTTTTCTCATCTTTCCTCCGGTCTCAAATACCTGGGCTATTATTTAAAAGCACACTCCTACAAGCCGGCGGACAGGAACTGGCTACTTGCCAAACTTGAAAAAAAGATTGCCTACTGGTGTACGAGGTGGCTCTCTCTTAGAGGCCGGTTTATTCTTATCAAAATTGTCCTTGAAGGACAGTCAATTTATTGGATGGCCCTAGCAGCCATCCCTACTACGGTTCTCACAAAACTTCGCAAATTGTTTTTAATTTCCTCTGGTTGGGCTTCTCTAATCACTCCCGACAGCATCTATGCAATTGGCAAGATCTGGAAAAACCAAAACAAAAAGGAGGATGGGGGATTCGAAACATTTTTCATTTCATCCAAGCTCTAGCGGCCAGTTCCCTTTGGCACGTGCTAACTCTGCATGACATTTGGCACTCTAAATCAAGTATAAATATCTTTGCCACCACACTGTTAATAGTTGGATGCACTCAAACACTGTTACCACCAGGGTGGCTTCTTACATCTTGAGAAACTTAACTAAATCAAATCATTTGATCACTCGTTAGCTCTGTTGGCATCCAGGCTCAAGTCATTCCATTTCACTTGGCAGAGATCGCATACTTGGCATGGACGCCACCTCCATCCTTCCACCTCAACTGCTAGATCATTTACACTGAAAAAATATTTGGTTTCTTTATCAAGCAAGGGACTGTTCCAGATCGAATTTTTTTCCCGACCAATGCTCTCCAACGAATCACTTGAACTCTAGCTCCCTTCTGGAATACCCTCTGCGCAGCCCTTACACACTCAGGTATTCATTTATCCGACTTGGATGATCGACTGCAGTGGTCAGGGGGTGATCATTCTGGAATTTTGACAGTCCAGAATATATATACAGTTATTACTAATTTGCTTTGGCTCACAAATACCAGTGGTTGGAGAAAACATCTATGGTCCTGACATCTTTTGTAGCGTACCCTTCACTACCCAGTTTTCTCAACCTCTCAGTTCTCCATTCCTTACATGGAATTACAAGCAAATGCATTTAAAAAATTAAACACACTTAAAAACTCAGAGTAAAATATATGGGTACTGCTATAATTAAATGTTCCATAGCATTCATCATTAATTCATTTACACAGCGGAAAACATGATACAAAACAACACAATCATGCTGAACTTGTTAAATCATAATTCAGAATACTTATCTTTAATCAGCTGGAGAAATCACCAACCAAGTGCAGGCCTTCCACGAACCTCCCAGCCTTAGACCACACTGTTCATCAACTCAACAGTAGGTCACCCCCGAGCTGGGACCGAGCTCCACCCCAAGACAAGGAATCCTAGACTAAGCTGGGGTTACAAGGAAGATAGCACATACACATTCACCAGGAAGAAGCTCTCCCAGGAATCTTCCACGCTCACTGCACACAGACCCTCATTCCCCACATGCCTATTCCACCCCAGGAGAGTGCACCTAGATAGTCCTTCGGCTGCCAGTCTCCCTTACCTTGGGTTACAAGAACAGACCGGACCAGAATTCTCCGAGCTCTGTGGCAGCTACAGGGTTCCTTCCAGGAGTTCTCTTCTCCCTCTGCGCGCTCTCTCACCTGGAGGAGTTGCTCACAGGCCAACAAGCCTCACGCATTCCAGCACTGCGTAGTCACATCAATCAACGGGAAAACACAAGCAATGCTTCCCAAAAAGGTTCAGCTATCATAGGATAATCTCACAGGACGATTTCGGAGCAGGCTTCACGCCCAGGCTAGCTCAGTTTTCCCCAAACAACCAAGGATTCTTCCACTCGAGTTTAACACAGGGAATTCGGGTTCAGGAAATGCATTCTCGGGATTGCCTGGAAGGGGCGCAAACTCACAGCTCTGGACAGGGTAAACACGGTTTTCCTCAGGCAAATCAGCTTAATGGGTTCAGAGATGAATCAGGGTATCCGGCAGAGGTCGTACCATTCCACACACAGAGGCTCGGTTCAGAATGGAGGAGCCCCCTCCCCATGGTTCAGTTCAAGGTTTATATTTGCATGCACCAGGGTTGACACTTGTCACCCTGGTAACTGCATGCCTACCACAGCGTGCATCCCCTTTGCACGTTTCCTCCTTTGCCAGGAACTTAGGATAAACAGAAATGCACATGTCTCTTTTGAAATAATATTAAAATATTATTTCCCAGGCTTAAGCCCCCAGGCCTTTTCCCACCTTCCAGCCCTTGATCCCTTGCCCACTCTGTGGACGCTCAGTCCCCCATCACTCATTCATCGTGGTCGGTCTGCACTGGCGGTATTTATATTTTATTAATTGACCTGCATACATACCAGTACATCAACAGGCTCCTGGCCTTCAACACTTAGGCTCCCTGGCCTAACAGAACTCATAAGCCTACAGCTTATACAAAACTTGGCTCACCAACCTATAGAACATATTTACAATTCTTTGCATGTAACATGATCTGTAACGGGGCTCGGCCTTGGGGACACTACATCTTCCACCAAAGATTAAATTAAACACTTGGGACATCCTTCAAAGAAAGGGCTGGACTGGGCCAAATTTATGTCACCTATGCCACAATGACTCATAAACTGCAGATCATCTCTTTATCAAGTGTCCTTTCTCCAGACAAGTCTGGGTTAAAATTGCCTTAGTTTTAAATCTCAAAACCTTTTGAGACGGGCCTACTCTCTCGGACTGTTTCAATCTTTGGTCCCATAGGGAACACAACCTCTTGCATCTTCCATCCTTGGTCTGTTGGTCTATTTGGCTTGACAGAAACAAAACAATCTTTGAAAATGGGACCCCTTCCTCAAGTACTATAGCTTACAAAACGCTAGGGATTTTTAAAACTTGGAATGATTTTCACTCTAGAAAGCCAAGATTGCAGCACACAAAGAAGGCTCCTGACATAGATGACACCCCTACAGGATGGTTCGATGGAGCAGCGCAATCAAATGGATCTCAGAGTGGAGCTGAGAGTTGATCAGAATCTCGAAAAACTCATTCTATAAATGGACCTTCAAGTGTGGCTCGGGCACCAACACCAGGGAAGAATTATTGGGCGTCGTGGCCATGCTATTTTTTGCTTCCAGACTTCACATTGAAGCCATTCATATTCTCGAGGATTCCAAAACAGTTATTGAGTGGTTGAGCAACAGGGGCGAACTACAAGCTATCTCTTCTTGGCTTGGAAGGACAGAATTAGACTACTTCAGCGTACTTTTAAAATACTTAGCTATAAACACATCTATCGCGAGCATAACAAAACATCAGATCAACTATCAAAGGCAACTCTTCATAAAAAAGTGGGTATCATATCATACAGTCTCTGGATAGATGGACATGAGGGGCCTCCTCTCTTTCTTACTCTTTTCTAAGAACAACTCCTCTCACCTTTAGCGAACTTTTATGTTTTTGAAAGTTGAAGTTTACTTCAGATCTTTGAATTTCGTTTTTTTTTTTTTTTTACTTGTCTCTAGCCATTTCTATTTTATTAACTTTCCCCCTATGTTGATCGAGAGACCGCTATAAGCAAAAGTTCTTTCTCTTATATTAGTTGTCTTTGCAATCATTTTGAACTGAGAACATATTATATATAATATAATAGAGAAATTTTCCAGTTGAAAAAAAGATTACTACTTATCACATTAAATAAAGTTTTTGATCCCAATAAGGTCGCCATTAAGGTTATTTTGATAAGATCACGGATCTCAATAAGACATCCCTTGTGCAATAAGACTTTCAAATTATTAACCAATTATAAAAAACATAAATCAATTTAAATATTTAAATATAATAATATAATTTGCTTAGTAATGTTAAACTATGGAAAATTATATTAGTAGAATAAATAAATATAAAAAAGTATATGTAATAAAGTATATAATAAAGACAATTTAATTAATAATTCATATATAATATATGAGTAGAATAAATAAATATACGAAAGTATATGTAATAAAATATATGATAAAGAGATTTTAATTAATAATTAGTTGAAGTGGATATAATTGTTCAAACCATCTTTTTATTATATAAATATTTTTGAAAAAAAATATATAAATTTAATTGGTTAATCTTCCCACCATACATCTTAAATTTAAGTGTGTGAGCTATAATGAATTTAAAAAAACCAAAAACAAACCATAGACTATAAAAGGATAGAGATTATTCTCCTTAATATCAATTAAGATAAGGTCAATTACCTTGGAATATTTAATAAAAAAACTTTCATTAAGATCGGGTGATCGGAGATTTTACATTTATATGACTACTTTTACCATTTTTTACCATCCATTCTTGTTAAATACAAGTTTGATTTTATGTTAGAAATAATAGTTATTTAAAATTTTAATAATTTTTTATTAAATATAATAATATTTTATAAATATTTTTGTGAAGTATTGTCTAAACATTATATTTTTTTTATATTTTTATTGGAATCTTGTGATATAAATTTGGGTGATATGGTAATTTTATATTGTTTAAATGGTATTTCTAAATTTATAAATTGATTAAACATCCATTCACATTATATAAATTTAACCACTTAAATCTATAAATCCAATAATTTCTTATTAAATTTCGACCAAAATTAAACTAAAAATATAATATAAAAAACCCAAAATTTAAAAAAAAATTAAACCATAACATTCTTGTGATGGGTTCCAAAATAATTCTTAAAACCCATGCTACAACTTATACTACAAACATCCATAGTTTTTGCTTTGCGTAAATACATCATATCGTGGTGATATTTTAATTTTAAGCATGAATAGCTTGCCTCCAAAAGAAATAAATGGTGGTTTATCATAGTTATCACGGTGTTTTATATGACCACCCTCTATCATAGTTATCATATCTAGTTTTTGGAAGTAGGTGACTAAGGGTAATCGATATGTTTGTATTTGAAGGTAATCAATATAGTTTGAATGGATCTAATGGTTAAGAATATGTGTTTCTTCCTACAAGATCATAAGTTCAAATCCAAAAGAGATAAGGTATGTATACCTTCATAAACTTTATGAATCAAATTGTTAAGTGAAAATGTTTTTTTTAATAAATTTATAGATTAATTTATAATTTTAATGATTTTTTTTGTTGCATCTCTCAAAACTTTTATGTGGATGCCCTAGGATTAGAAGCCCTTTCTTCATAATGAAGTTTGTATTCATCTCTATTTTTCTTCTCCGCTGAGAAGCCCTTTCTTCATAATAAAGTTTGTATTCATCTCTATTTTTCTTCTCCACTACGAAGAAAGATATAATGTTCCGTTTAAACCCTTGGCACGCCTCTACATGAACACATGATCTTCTTTCTTTAATCCCTCATATGAATCATTAACTTTATCCCTCATGTGGGTTGCACTTCCTAATTAGTTCTTTCATAGTAGGTCTTTGAATCATTGGCTACCATTTTGTTTTTAGGAATTTTCATTTATTTTTCTTAAAAATCAATAGTAATCATATCACAACTTAAGTTGTGTATAGAAACTATTTTTTGTAAAGGCATATGTAAGGGCATTTTAATTGAGGTTGTAGGAAAGGTTTAGAAGAAAATTTTAGATTATAGTAGTTTTCATATCAAAAAATGCTTTGAGTATGGTCACTTGGTGGATTCATGCACAATGCAAAAATGGACTAAAAAAATCATATAATGAGTATGGTTACTTGGTGGATTCATGCACAATGCAAAAATGGACTAAGAAAATCATATAATACTTTAGGAAGAAATATAGAGAAACATAACCATAAGCCTACTAGGTGGAAGGGTGTAGGAGATGATTACCACTTGATAGAAGTGGCATATTCTTCCATTATATAAGAAATCAAAGAAGAAGTGCAAGAACATGGGAATAATTCTCTGGTGAAAGTTGGTAGCATAGAGAAAGTCAAAGTAGATCCTCGTCTTATTGTTCTTTTTTGGGAAGAATAATAACGAAGATAGATTTGAGTCAAAAAGAGAAGAAAAATAAGTCACTACACAAAAATTTATATTAATATCAAAGGGTTTTTTCCATATATATAGGGAAGTAATATCATAGTCATGAAATGAAATTAGTTAAATAGCTTTAAAAAGGGACCCTCTTAGCACACAATTGAATAATTCATAATTGTCAAGAAAATTAAGATCCGACAAAATTTACTAATATAATTATTAAAATTTAATTTATTAACTACATTTTACCCACCAATGAAAAGTAAAGCTTAAAAATTTAATATTTTTTTTTATTTCGATAAAAAGGAAAAATGATCTTATTGTTGTATTAACCAAAAATAAGGAGAATGTGGCCTTATCCATACAAATGTGATACATCAAAACAAGAACTGATAATAGCAATATGTTTGAGAAGTCTTTGAAACAATAGTAAACAAAACTATAACTAAATTTCTATCTCCACTTCTATTACTTGGACCATGTTTGAATTTGTTAGTGTATTGATTTAAAAAAATCACACAGATCAAACATGTATACCACATTTAATTCATTCCTAATGAATGACTCATGGCTTGCTTCTCATCCCCCTACATGTTAAAATATCCAATTACATTATCCTCATCGAGGGGAGATAGAACCAAGGATCACAAAGAAACTCACCACTATGAGCATTCAACACAACAAAATTAGAAAAGTGTGCATTTAGGCCCTTTTCCAAATAGTTAGCAAGAAAGTGTGAATGCCATCCAAAAATCACATGATATACCTATAACATCTCAATGTTGTAACTAAGCTCTAATATTACTCTATAGCAAACTCTAATGCCTCCCTTGGGCATTGGGGCACTCAAATCAAAATTTCTTCTTCATTACAAATCATATTTTCTAATTTTAAGACAATTTTTTTCTCTAATGGCAACAAAACAAATTCCATATGCAACATCAAAGGTAGAATACATTGTATCAACAAAAATCATAATAAAAGTCCAAACTAAATTCACATTCATGCTTATTAACAATATTTTCATCCATTTGGGTCATTTTCTTTAATATAAATCACACAAATAATAGACTTCAATGAAATTAAATGAAAGAAACCAAAAAGAAGATAAAAATTTATCTTTCTTATAAATGTGTATCCTAAAATAGTTGTAGAGGAGAAATTCACCTCCCAACCATAGGAATATGTTGTAGATTTCATCCCTAAGATGGACTATGAGAATCAGTGCATTAAAGAACACTTAAGGTAAATTGTTCATTCTTGAGTACATTTCTATTCTTCCTTATGCAAACTAGTTTAAATTGTTATTGCTTTTATAAGTCGTTATAGAATCATAGATTTTGTAGCAACTTAAATATGTTTCTATAGCTGCTAAACTATTTTATGTAGCATAGTTGTTGTTCCAATTGGTTGTGCACACTCTAAGTTAGATCACGACTTGGAGAAGATTCCAAATTGATTCCTTAAGCTCATCCACCTATTATCCCAAGTTGAGAGTCATCCACTTCAACAAAGGAGCTAAGTAAGAGTTTAGGTCAACACAAACATTTGTTGCTAAATTCCCTGTAGCGGCATGTTTTTAAAGACAATCTTTGTGTGTTATTTATGAACATATGAAGATGAATTGGGAAAATCCAAAATATGGGTTTTGTGCATAAAAACATAAATTTAATGACTCCCAAACATGTCTCTAAAAACTTGTACGAACAGAAAAAGATGGGTGGATCTTCAAGATAGATTTTAACGACAATGTCTAGAATTTCTTGTAGGTGACAGTTTGCAGACACAGTTTTTCCACATCATTTTCCAACATATGAAGATGAATCTAAAGGATCCAAAACATGGGTTTTGTGAAGAATGGATTCATTTAGGTGTATCACGAGGAAAATCCTCGAAAATAGTGAAATAAGGGGTGAAACAAACATTTTCAAATGGTCCTCCAACTATTATTTAGGGGTTTCCATAATTCCGATATCTCCTCAATCCTTTGACGAACAACCTCTAAGAATGAATATTGAACGAAGGGATATTGTTAATAATAATTTTGTTAAGATCTTAAGCCAATTCAAATAAACTATCTTCCTTAATCCTATATTGGGTTGGTTTTAGATCCACTTATCTAGGATCTGCCTCATCCTGTTTTATCTCCTTTCCTTTTATGAAGGAGGAAGTATATGTATAAATATCAACTATGAGAAACTTCATAGATAGAGGGGTGATGATATCAAATGGTTGTACTTCTGTATTACTAATTGGAGATTAATACAAATCGTTGGTTGTTGTTGATCGCATGAGTTGTGTGGCTTAGTCTTATAAGTTCAGTTTTATAGTTTTTCCTTCACCAGCACTCACCGAGCTAGGAGGGCCCCTAAGGAGGACTGTGTTGCTTAGTTTTCTTTTTGTTGGTATTGTTTTTATTATTAAGTTGTGTGGTTTATATTTTCTGCTCTTTCACTTTCTACAATTAATTCATTTATGTATTATTTCACATGACAAAATAATATACAAAGAGTAATAATTGAATATGTGATTATTCTTTCGAATCGAGTAATTGCAATGTTGTGATTAACAATTCAGTAGATTGTTAGTCTCAAGTAATTATAATCTTTCTTATGTTTAGATAAGTTATTTTCTGCATAGTATTTTGCATAACCTATTTTCTGTAGCTAAACAAAAAAGTCCCATGTTTTCTATAGTTGAACAAAACAATCCCATGTTTTCTGTAGCTAAACAGATTAGTCACTTGGTTTCAACAACTAATTATGTAGTGAAGAGTTTCCTTTTTGCATAGTAGTCATTTAGGGATAGATTGGAAGCTAAGGCCTGCATATACTTTGCATTGCACTTCATCAGTTTATGATCCCTAGGTTGATAATTTAATGTAGCATAGTTCAACTAATTGAACTTACTGACCTTTTTGGCATCGTTATCGATGAAGTGAAAAAAGGCACTAGTTTTTTCCTTTTTATCATTTAAATGCATATAGGTAGAATGCATGTAAAGACTAGATCATGTCAAATGATAACCTAGTGATAGTAGGATCTTAGTAGCATGAGGAGCTTGAGTACATGAAGTGTGGTGTGTTTAACTTTTGCAATAGATTTCATTTCATTTCTTCAATAGGATTATTAAAATCAAAGTTTCAATTATTTTGGGTACTGTAAGAACCCCCATGCATTGATCCATGTGAAATACAGGGACTATCAGCCATCAAGAATAATTCAAGCATGTTCAATGATTTGTTGAGCAAAGGAGGAAATGATACTCCAAAAGATCTCCCAAATCCTTGCAGCAGTTGTAAACATCTTTGCATCTCAGGAGGAGCAAATATTGACAACAATCATGAACATATCGACACTCTAGGAAGTGATAGAAGACCAAACATTCCTTGAGCAACATCAAGAAGAATACATAGAAGAGTTCAAACAACCATGGAAAAAATCTGATGGAGAGAGAACATTAGAACCAGAGATCAAGGAATCTCTACCATGCCTATCATCAAATCCTTTATGCATTGAAGAGACCAATCAACAAATAGAAGAAGATCAACAGGCATGACAAAGGACAACATACAAAGAGGTGGTAATGAACAAGTGGACTAGGGGCATCATGATTACATTGAATTATGGTTCCAGGGACCTGTCGATTCACAAAATTCCTTCATTCTTCAGCAATTCTTGACATCATATCAATCAAAGCAGTTGGTTTCTCATATTCTGGTATGTATCAAAGTATATGTTTCAAACCTAAATATGAGTTTATTTGTAATCTTGTTACACACATGGCTCCATTGGAAGTATTCCTCTACTTGAAAGATATTTTCTTTTTCAAGCAAGTAGGATAGGGTAGAAGAATAAATGAATAAACAAAATAGTAAAGATAAAAATAAGTCCAGTTGTGAAAACCAGTTTACTGGTGCAACTAAACATGAGTTTTGCTTGAAAACCAAGCAAATGGTGGGAAAATTTCTCAATAAGTTATGTATGTTGGTTCAATCTTGTATTTTAATTCTTCAAATCAATATTGCTCTATGCTCGTATTGGATGATGTGGGATTCCTTAAGGCCTTCTTTACAGTAGGTCTTGTCCCATTGATTTCAACACTCTATC